>RJVU01047220.1:3023926-3037626 GCA_003731715.1 Anabarilius grahami | reverse complement strand
AAAAAAAAAAAAAAAAATCGAAAGCTTTAAAAAAAAAAGCTCTAAAATGTTCAAATAAAGCCAAATGTGAGCACATTTAGCTGATAAAATTTGATTACGTTTTATTAATAAGTATATGTATTGTATTTTTTATTATGTTACAACGGTAGTATGTTATTTTTACAATTATGTTAAGATTATAAAAACATAATTAGTATTTACATTAAACAATAATAAAAATGATTTAGTTTTTGGCTCGAGAAGCGCTCGGATTGATTCAGTTCGATTCTTGAACGAATCTTGACTCAATAGAATGATTCATTGACGAATCGGACAGCACTACCGCTAAACCCAACTTGAAAGTTCTGTAGTTAGAAAATCGCAGTCGTGACTCATTTTATTTAGTTTTTTTTTTTCTTAAACTTGCTATTGAATTTTCTGACTTAACCCACACGGATGGGATTTATTTCGCCAAGCTTTGTACGGAGGACGTAATAAGATTATGCACTTTAAATCGCAGCCCGTCCTCTGTATTGTTTATGTGGTGATTTTACCTGTAAGAGTTGAGTGTGCGTGAGTGGCATGTGTTTGGAGACATGCCTCAAGCCACAAGGATCAAGAAACCCGACGTGAAAGTCGTCATTCTGGGGGACATGAACGTAGGAAAGACTTCTCTCCTCCACAGATACACGGAGAGGAAATTTAAGGACACTATAAGCACAGTCGGAGGGGCGTTCTTCCTCAAACAGTGGGGACCCTACAACATATCCATATGGGACACTGCAGGTTGGCTACTTTTACACTTTATTTAGTAAAACAGAGCCCAAAATACACGAACACGTTATTACAGTGTGTTTTGCAAAAGCTGTTTGTCATATAAAAGAATACCAACCAAGTCAGCTAAACTTCTAACTAAATAAATGTTAGGTTAAAGTGATTTCAATCATATCTTGTTTTGTTACTCCTTTTTTTTTATGTGAGTTTCTTTATTTGTTGTTACAGTCTGATTTAGAGCTCAAAACTGCTTTCTCAAAGCGACGGCCTTGTTTTATTTCGTAAATGTCAGCACTTTTTGTTCCTTATTCAGATATTTAAGAACTGGCCCTGTCATGGGTGAAATTCACAGTACTTGACCTACTTCAAAATATACAGAAGAAAAAAAGTAAAACATTTTTAGTAAATAAGTAAACCAGAAGATAAAGGCCTTGGTCAATGGTCAATGTTTGAAAACTTCACCCATTAAAGGCACTTATTTAACAAGTGTTTTGTATAATGTATTGTAATATAATTCTTAAGGTATCTATCTATCTATCTATCTATCTATCTATCTATCTATCTATCTATCTATCTATCTCATTTCCTGTGGAATTTTACTCTGTTCAGATGACAGATGACCTCGTGTAGTGCTGTTTTTGTGGTCTCTTATCTGGCAAAAAGTCACATGCTTGTGTGCTAGTCAGATGAGTGTATTGAATCCGTGTGTGTGTGTGTGTGTGTGTGTGTGTGTGTGTGTGGGGGGAAACTAAAGGTTTCACTGGTCACACAGTTGTTTCTCTGGGGTCGGGGTCTAGGATAGAGGGACGAAAGACTATAACTATCAAGTTACGAAACTGTACTTTTCTCAGTTTTTCTAAACGTGTGAGTGTGGATCTATTTGTTTAATGGAAAAATAATCAACAACCTAAATTTCCAAGAAAAAGTAAAGCATGCAGATCATCATGTGAGCAAAAAGACACTATCATTTTGCTCACATGATGATCTGCATGCTTTACTTCTTTCTTTTTTTTTCATTTTCATGTTTCAAGCCTTTAACCCTGTAAAGCCTACTGGTTTATATTTGATACATTCATTTCAAAGGCCTCTAAAATACCAGCAAGATCAAACATTGCTTCTGCCCTCTGATTGTTTTTATGAATTAAAAGTCATTTTAGTATAATACTAAAAATGTTGTCAGGTCTGTGGTACACGTGCCTTTTTGCTTTGAAATATTTAATGTTTTTTATATATAAAGTAAACATAACTTTAATATTGTTATTAATATTTCAAGATGAATAGTTACTGGACTGAAGTAACTTAGGTTACTTGATTATTCATACATATATATTTTAGAAAAATTGTGTTACAATGTATGTATCAAATATGATACAACAGGCTTTTGAGGTACGTTTACTTTCAATCATTGTATTGCATTATATGTTTTGGCCCCACAATAAAAACTACAGAGCTTTTATAATATAACTAAGCATTTAAAGGGTTAGTTCACCCAAAAATGAAATTTTTGTCATTAATTACTCACCCTCATGTCGTTCCACACCGTCGTTCATCTTCAGATCACAAATTAAGATATTTTTGATGAAATCCCCCACAGAAAGCAACGTTATTACCGTCATTCAAGGTCCAGAAAATTAGTAAAGAAGTCATTAAAATAGTCAAGACTACAGTGGTTCAACCTTAATGTTATGAAGCGGCAAGAATACTTTTTGTGCACAAAAACAAAACAAAAATAATGACTTTATTCAACAATTTCTTCTCTACCCTGTCAGTCTTGTATGCAGTTGACGCAGTGAATGCAGTCCAGCACTTCAGTGTTTACGTCTGAACGCCGGCTCAGTATTGGCCAACGCTGTTCACGTGAGCACCACGATGCATGNCTAACTAAACTCAAACGACAATCTAGTAGTGTTGTCAAAAGTACCGACTTCGAAAACAAGTCGGTACTGAAATTTTAAAAATGTGATGCTTTGAGCGCTGTTGAGCGGATTCAAAAACACCTCTGATTGGCAATTTTGTTCACGCGCTTATCAGATGTGTCTGTGATTGGCTTCAATGATCAACTCTTCAAAAACATGTTGTAAATAGACATCAATGACATTCTTCACTGAGCACTTACACAGATACACATGGGAGCATTTGAAAGCAGGTGTCTATCAGCGGACCCGTTCAAATGTAAGTATGAAATGTATTCTATGACGTCAAACCATTTATGACGTCACACTTAAAGTTGCGTAAGTCTCAGATGTGCTGTTTTGCAGCTTAGTTTCACTGGGGAGGGAGTTTTGAGTTGTTAAAATATGTACAATTTATTATGCATAATGAACTAGGGATGCTCCAATCGGCAGAAGATCGATATCGGTTGATAATCACATTCGACTGCATCTGAAATCGCATGTTCTCTTGAGGTGGTACTTATTTTGAATAAGTAATTACTTCACGGCCGCTAAAAAAGTATGTTCTTTATAGCATGAGTGTGTGTATTATGAATGTAATCCGGATGTAGCCTACTACATTCTCCATGTTGTCATTATCATACGTTGCTTCACTGTCATTTACAAATCCTCTCCCGTGGCCTCATGGGATAGTAAAGTATCCAACGTATGCACTAGGGATGTCAATTTACATAAACTCACATAATCAGTCGTTGTTTAAATTAACGATCAATTAATCAATCAATCGTTAACCTTAAAGGATTTGTCCACTTTCAAATAAAATATTCCCGATAATTTACTCACCACCATGTAATCCAAGATGTTCATGTCTTTCTTTCGTCAGTTGAAAAGAAATTAAAGTTTTTGATGAAAACATTCCAGGATTATTCTCCTTATAGTGGACTTCAATGACCTCCAAACGGTTGAAGGTCAAAATTACAGTTTCAGTGCAGCTTCAAAGGGCTTTAAACGATACCAGACGAGGAATAAGGGTCTTATCTAGCGAAACGACCGGTCATTTTCTAAAAAAATTTAAATGTATATGCTTTATATAAACAAATGATCGCCTTCCAAGTGGTTCCGCCAAAACCACACTTTCGTATTCTTCAAAAAGCTTACGCTGTATGTCCTACGCCTTCCCTATTCTACTTATGGAAAAATGGAACTGGCGCTGCGTTCGTTCCGTAAGTAGAATAGGGAAGGCGTAGGACATACAGCGTAAGCTTTTTGAAGAATACGAAAGTGTGGTTTTGGCAGAACCACTTGGAAGGCAATCATTTGTTTAAAGCATATACATTTAAATTTTTTTTGAAAATGGCCGATCGTTTCGCTAGATAAGGCCCTTATTCCTCGTCTGGTATCGTTTAAAGCCCTTTGAAGCTGCACTGAAACTATAATTTTGACCTTCAACCATTTAGAAGCCATTGAAGTCCATAATAAGGAGAGTAATCCTGGAATGTTTTTATCAAAAACCTTAATTTCTTTTCGACTGAAGAAAGAAAGACAAGAACATCTTGGATGACATGGGGGTGAGTAAATTATCAGGAAAATTTTATTTGAAAGTGAACTAATCCTTTAACCTCTTAAATCCAAAGCGGGGGCACTACTAAGTTATCTTGTTACTTAATCTCTTGTTTAACCAGCACCAAATAGGTGTCGTTTTAAAGCTTAGAAAAGCTTGGCTTTACAGTGATTATAGGGAATATGACCTTCACTTAATTCTTTTAATTTGCTGACATAGTAGGACTGTTCTATCTTTTAATAGCATGAAAAACCACCGCAAACGCATGTACAAACAGTGTACACATGATGCTTTTGCACCACATTTTAGTTTGTAACTTCATGCAGTAAACCATAGTAGATCGCATATCTTTATTTATAGCAGGTGGTCTCGAATGAGACCAAACACAACATAAGACAATGCGTAGTGACATTACATGCTGCTTGACTAAAGCTATAGGACTTCAGGGATCCAATTGTGTTGTGATTATGACACAGTGTTTTCCAACGTCATTTGAAAGTTCATCCAATGGAAACTGGATCTCGGCTATGGTGGGTATAGTGGGTAGGGTCGGGATGAATCGGACACTGTTTTATAGATGGAAAGTGCTTGGATTGGTTTGATGCTGAAATTGACAGGTTCTGATTTTAAAATTTTTCCATGTGTGTCTGCTGCACGTGTTTTGCGCATGAGCCGCATGCACCTCAAAACTACACACACTAATAATGACCTTGATTTATCAACCATTGATTAAATTATTATCGACAATTAATTGATCGTAGATTAACCATTAGCAACCCTAGTATGCACACTTTAGAATCTTGCTGGAAGTAGTGGGTCATCCTGGTACTTTTTGCCTACTTTTTTATGAGTACTGTGAATTTGGACACGTCTTTTGTCACATACTGTTTTTCGCCTAATATATAGTAGGGGAGTATGTGATTTATATGCAGCCTATGACTCGATCGGCTGATCTCATGAACCGATCCCAATTTGATGACGTAAAACACGTGATGACGTCAAACTTTAGCACCGTAGTCATGTCATCGCCAGTGAAAAATTCGCCGTTTTCCATTTAGGCCTATGAAATGTTATGTGGAGAAACATTGGCTAAACAATTTAATACAACAAACCTGATTCACTGCCTCTGTCATCTGCTCTCTGTTTCTGAGGCGGGGCTCAAGCAGCTCCTCCTCCGCACACACAAACACACACACACACACACACACACACACACACACACACACACACACACACAGACACAGAGCAGACAGGAAAACTGAGCGCGTGATTACCTGCATCTGTCAAGTTATATATTCATGAAAAAATCAATTTGCCATTAGTTGTCAGAAGATGAAAGCGATATCTTTGTTGTAGTATGCTTTCAACATTTAAGCGGATTTCCCATGACTGGCGTCAGCGCTTTTCATTGCATTGAATCAATACATTTATCTCTGAAGTGAAGTTACCCAACTTACCCGAAGTTGTCCAAGTGACATTTCTCGACGATTGAGCCTTGTAAAGTGGCACTCAAAGTTACATTTATTTCAAAACCTTGCATGTTGAAAAAACGTCTTGGTTACGTATGGTAACCAAAATGCACTTCAGTTTTGTTCTGAGGATCCAAGGTAGCGTCTCGGTGATGCTCGACCTTCGAAGGTGAACCGTAGAAAATGTCTAATTAATATATTAAAGTACGCATTTTTCAGGTCTATTGCCACGAACCAATCCTGATAATGGACACATGTGAGCATGCGTCAGACAGTGAGCATTTTGAACTGGAGCCAAAGAAGGGCCCAATTCAAAACTCATCAATCCAGGATTGGTCTCAGGCCACCACCCTTCTTGGGTACAATGAAGTAAGGGCTGTAGAAACCCTTTTCAGCTGGGGGTACAGGCTCTACCGCTTCCTTCACAGAAGGTTCGCAATCTCCTGCTGCAGGACAGTCTCAAACTGAGGTAAGGAGAACACCACTGTACCCAGGCAGACAGCTGGTGAACTGAATCACATAACCAAGCCGGATTGTCCTGACCGACCAGCGTGACAGACTGGGGAGCGCTAGCCATGCGCCCAAGCGCTGCACAAGCGGTACTAAAGGGACGATATCCATGGTGAGGTGGAGCAAGGTCTGTCACGTAGGGAGGCACTGCGTCCCGAAAAACCCATGACAAGTGGTGCACTTGACCTTGGTCCGAGAGCCCACAGTGGCAGAGGTGCTTTGAAAAACATCAGGCATCAGAGCGCGGGAAGGCGAGGGAGTCGCGTCCACTGGGGTCCTGATGCAGACTTTCAGTGTGCTGCCATCTTGAGAACAAGGGCAAAGCACACCAAGAGAAGGAATTTGACCCAGGGAGAGAGAAAACTGCTCTTTTGTGAGGTTGTATAATTCATTCCTGTTCCCCCCAAAGGAATGAGGCTCGTCCGGTGTTGCCACAACCTCTCTGTCCACAGGTTGCCCGTCTCAGGACCGCTTCGAAACCTTACGAGGGCCTTTCCTTGCACCTTCATCTGTTTCTTCACTGTCGAGAACTGCTGAGCGAGCCCAAGAGATTGCCTTGAGAGATGGGGAAGTTGAGAAAGCAAACTTTCTCAGGATCCTTCATCTCTGCAAGGTTAAACCATAGGTGGTGCTGCTGGACCACAAATGTGGACATCGTCTGACCCAGGGCCTGCGCTGCACCCTTTGTAGCCTGAAAGGCACAACTGACTGTTTAACGCAGTTCCTGCAACCACTGGGTCAGAACTACCCAGATCTTTTAATGCTTTGGCCTGAGGGTAGTGAGAGTGGAGGAACCACTGAGGTGTGTTCTGACAGAATTTTTATTTATTTATTTATTTATATGTTTGTTTTGGTCTTTCACAACTTCGTGATTTCCTTGTGCACATCCAGGAAAATAAAATCTAGGAGGAGCACTGCAAAGTACAGCGCTTCGCCCCCAGAAAATAATCATCTGACCGCAAGCACTCGAGCGAAGCACCTAAGCACACTCAAGCCCATGCACGCAGCAGCCCGGGAAAGCATGGCTGCCAATTCAGCGTCAGC
Organism: Anabarilius grahami; assembly: GCA_003731715.1. Taxonomy (NCBI): domain Eukaryota; kingdom Metazoa; phylum Chordata; class Actinopteri; order Cypriniformes; family Xenocyprididae; genus Anabarilius; species Anabarilius grahami. Next base: position 3,030,397 of record RJVU01047220.1, on the reverse strand, counting down.
CCCAGACTGAGCTATCACATTCAAAAGTGAAAGTTCAGCCGAGTCATCCGCTTCAAGAGGCATAACCCCACCCTCTGATGCTGCGATTGACAGCTCGTCATCCCTGCGAGCTCTATAGATTAAGTGGACCCATGAGTGAGCCGCTTAAATCATCAAGAGATTTAAACGGAGGAACTGAGTGTGCTTGGGGAATAGGAGGCTTGCAGGGATTTACCTGTTGAAAACACTGGCATTAAAATCCTCAGATCGCCAACAGTGCTCGCCGCCGAGGCTTCGTACCTGTGGGTAGAAGGACCAGGACGGGGAGCTACTGAAGAGACTCGTGGTCCCACGGCGAGAAGCACGAGTCGTGACCGCAATGTTCCGATTGGTATGCTCTCATAGTGAGAGCATAAGCCACCCACGAGCGCTGCTTTAGCATGAGCAGAGCTCAAACTCTGAAGACAGCGATTGTGCCCATCTGAGGGAGAGTGATCCCAAATCCATCCGAACACAGACAGCACAGTGTCTTTAAAAAGACGCAAACTGCTGTGTAAGTGCTCTTTTAGAGAAATTTGCTCCTTAAAAGGGAAATTTTGTCTTTCAGGAAGCTGCTGAAGCACCTAGTGGAATCTCTAGCACTTATCCTGTACACTGGTGAGAGACCGGTGAATGTGCCCTATTTCCAGGTGAGGTGAATGGAGTTGTTCATTGGAGACATGAAGTTTCGGCTCCGAAGAACAAGATTGAAGTGCATTTTGCCTGTGGCTGGCCTTAAATACCCATATGCTCGGGCGTGGCTTCGCATGCAAATTTTGCACGCCAACTTAATTCGCATTTCATTGGCTTTTCTGATTTAAGTCGGGTGCACACTGTGCGATTTATAACAGTCCTTTACGATTGTTGCTTGTCAGACTGTACGAACATGATCCTCATGTCACATTGTGGGATCTCAGCCGTCATTTATGTCAGACTCGCACATGAAAACTCTTCTGGAGTTTTACATCAACCCACACGTTCGGTGACTGTGAGCTGCATTACACACGGGACTGAAATGGTGGCTAACAAAGACATCTCTAGTGTTAATTTTGATCACGGCTTGTCTTGAAAAACGAAGACAATTTGACGTTTGTCGTAGGAGAAGTCACACTGCAGGACTGTGCGCTAAAGCTTCTGACACTGCCAGAATTTAATCTGAGGTAAAATTTGATCGCAACGGTCATTAATCGGCTGTCTGTGTCAAACTAGCGATCAAAGACTACAGATTTTAGCCTAGGATTATAGGAATCTTTTAGGATTCTTAAAATTTGTTTCAGACGACCAAATCGTGGCCAAAATCGCACAGTGTGAACCCGGCTTTATTCAGAGGTGATTGGGGCTCTCAAGGACGACCCCCCATACTGTAGTTACAACACACATTGTAGTGAATGACAGAAAGGGAAACGTTTTTAAGCATATTAGTTAAATTAATGGTTTAATGTTGACTCACTGACTACGTTTACATGTGCCCCAAAAATACAATTATTTAGTAATCGCAGTAAGATGTTTACATGACCGAAGCAAACATCTTCACTCTGTTTACATGCAATTTTCATTATTCTGATTATTCGCTAAGAAGTGTTGTTATTTGTACCGCCATCATACAACTGAACAAGTAAGATACATTAGGCATGATACGGACTGTTTTAATCTACTTGCATCAAATGCAAAACATTTCTATGGACTTATTCAGTGCCGTGATGAACATCACAATGCTGCTGTAACTGGGTTTACCTGCTCAGTGAGTTTTGTCGACAGAGTTTAGCGATTCAGAGTAGAGGAAAAACTTCAGAATAATGTCACGGAGTTCATTCATGAAGTTTTGTGAACAATGTAACTGTATCCTATATCCTAATCTAATAGTATCCTAATGTGGATAGTGTTTTGCGTAAGCTCTGTTTTTAAAGGTCAAATAAAATATTTAATGTAAAATGAATATTTGTTGTGCTTTTTTTTTATTTGACTTCTCAATTAAAACAACAAAATATGCCTACAACATTACTGTAAATAATATAACCAAGTGGTGGTATTACTTTATCTGAGAAAAAAAAAAGCCTCTAAAAAAACACAGAAAAAAAACAGGAAGGCTTATATATCACTTTTATAAAGCTTGAATGATCGGTATTGGCCAATCATGATGACAAGAAATCGGTAGTCATATCGGCTGCAAAAATCTTGATCGAAGCATCCCTTCTATGAGCATTTTATCTCAAATGGTAATGTAAATTGAGTTCCTTATGATTTAACCTTTAAACTTGTTTTGGTGGTATGCAAGTATTGTAAAATGAGCCGTGCTCTATAAGTATTAGAAGTTTAATCTGCAGTAGAGATCTTTATTATTTTACACATTTTTGGTGCATGAGATGCATGAGAATAAGGAACAAAGCTCTCTCTCACATCCTTCAGACACAGACAGTAGAAGCCAAGTTAGTTGAAGACCACTACATATTTGTACAACAATAAGCTCTTGTATTTCTGCTGTTAAAGCTCTCAGTATCATGACTGACCACCTTTGGCTTTCTTTTTTTAAAGGAGAAAGATAAGTTTTTTTGTTGGTTTGTTTTATTCCCCAGTCTAGAACTTTTTATTTCTTTAACTAAGTAGATTTATCCCCTCAGAGCTATTAATTATTTTGACCTTTGTACTGTTTAATCCTCATCGACAGGGCTGTAAAAAGTAACATTAAAGTAACTGTAATGCACAAACTTTGTATACAGCAGGTTTTATTTAATGTTTAATAATTTTTACTTTACACTGCGTTCATTAAGAAGCCTTTCTCTGACCGAGTTCTGCAGTGCTCTAAATCACTCGCAAATCTTATGATAATTCGATAATCTCCATTCAGTTTCACACAATATTAGTTGTTTTCATGCCTTTTGCACAACATTGCACCATTTTATGCTTTTCATCTTCAGAAAGATCTTTCTTCCTCCCCATATTGCATGAGAACTGTGACTTGCTTAATAATGTGGAACAACCTCTAAGTAGGGTTTCCATAGATCTGGCAAATTATTTTGTCTGAGATTGATACCAGTTATCTAAAAAGACATGAATAAATAAACAAACAAACATTTTCTTAGAAAAACTAAAATCTGAATGTTTATTGTACTGAAATCTTACTGATATGTCACTTGCATAATAATTTGGAACGCAGTGTAAGTCTCTGTTACCTGGAATGACTATAGTGTTATCATTTCATATCAAAATGCTTTAATTAATGTGATTGCTTTAGATCAAAGACTAGTGTTGTTATGACTGATGAAATTTCCATTTTTGAGGACAAATGACCATAGTTGTGGCCAAATACATTTTACACTGTAAAGGATTTCATAGGCTTTTTCTTTTTTTTCTTTTAATGAAAATAAAATTATTTGATTGGCATGTTAGGCTGATTATAAAAATATGTAGTAAGAATATATGGACAAAAGTATTGGGACGCCTAGTCGTCTGGACTCTATTGCAGCTTTCATTGGTCAAGGATTTCACAAATTCACATACTTCATATGTGTTTAGTTGATCCTGGTAAACGCTCATTGTCACAGTTGTGAACACGACGGCGTTCTTCTTCCACGAGGGGGTTTGGTGTCACGGCATTTGTTTCCAGGCGGACCGTTAAAGAACGAGACACACACGTCTCCCGGACATCCTGTAGAATTCAACCAACCAGATGATGACTTCAAAAATCCTGAAGTGTTCCCAGTTAAGTGTGCCATATCAGACGTTCAGCCAATGTCAGTCTGAGCCTGAGACTATGGGACACATGACCATTACACCAACAGGGATTGTAATGACATCGCATTCTAAATACTTAGATTTTAATATGGAGTTATTCCCCCCTTTGCAGCTACAACAGCTTCTACTCTTCTGGAAAGGGTTTCTACAAGATCTTGGAGAGTTTCTGTGGGAATTTTTGCCTATTCATCCAATAGAGCATTTGTGAGATCAGGCACTGATGTTGGACGAGAAGGCCTAGCTCGCAATCTCCGTTCCAGTTCATCTCAAAGGTTTTCTATGGGGTTGAGGTCAGGGCTCTGTGATGAACAGTCAAGTTCTTACACACCATACTCATCCAAACCATGTCTTTAAGGACCTTGCTTTGTGCACTAGGACACAGTCCTGCTGGAATAGAAAATGGCCTTCCCCAAACTATTCCCACAAAATTATTTTTCAAAATGTCTTGGTATGCTGAAGCATTAAGTTTTCTTTTCACTGGAAGTAAGGGGTCTAGCCCAACCCCCGAAAAACAGCCCCATACCATTATGGTATGGTACAATGCAGTCAGACAGGTAACGTTTTCCTGGTATCTGTCAAATCTAAATTCGCCCATCAGACTTCCAAATAGAGAAGCATAATTTGTCACTCCACAGAAGATGTTTTCACTGCTCCAGAGTCCACTGGCGACGCTTGCCATTGTACTTGGTGATGTGAAGCTCGCATGCAGATGCTCATGCTCAGCCATGGAAATCCATTCCATTAAGCTCCCGCCTCACAGTTTTTGTGCTGATATTAACACCAGTGGAAGCTTGGAACTCTTCGGCTATAGAATATTCAGAGCGTTGGCGACTTTTACGCACCATGTGCCTCAGCACTCGATGACTTTATGTGGTCTTCCACTTTCCAATAATACCACTTACAGTTGTTGACCATGGAATATCTAGCAGGGATGAAATTTCACAAACTGACATATTGCAAACGTGCCTTTTTTTTTTTTACAGTACCACGCTTGAATTCACGGAGCTCTTCGGACCAAATGTTACAAACACAAATATTTGTAAATGCAGAATTCAATAATTAATAGGTCTTTTTTCAATACTTTTGTCCATATAAATGTAATGAAAGAAGTCTCTTAAGGCAGGAACACACCGAGCCGACGCCGACGAACTAGTGGCGACGAAAGCAGACTGCAGAGTTGGCTCACGTCGGCAGCATCTGGGTCCAAAGTTGCCCTGACACACCAAACCAACGCTAGACAGCCGACCGCCAAGTAGCACGTCCGTTCTGCGCCTGCGTAAGATGAAATGCCTTCCCGTACCAGCAGGTGGCAGTAGCTGAACAGCCAATCAGAATGATCAGACGGACCGACGAGCTCCGACGGTGCAGAACACACCGAGAAAACTTAGTCGGCCGTCGAAGAAAAACTGCCCGACGGCCGACCGTCGGCTTGGTGTGTTCCTGCCTTCATGCTCACAAAGGCTGCGTTTATTTAATAAAATAAATAACAAAATACAGTAAAATCAATAATATTGTGAAATAGTATTACAGCTTAAAATGTTTGTTTTCTTTGAATATATTTTAAAATGTAGTTTATTCCTGTGATGCAAAGCTTCATTACTCCAGTCTTCAGTGTCACATGATCCTTCAGAAATCATTCTAATATTCGGATTTGCCGCTCAAGAAAAATGTCTTATTATATCATTGTTGAAAACAGTTGTGCTGCTTAATATGGAAACTGTGATACATTTTATTTTTATTTTTAGAATCATTTGAGCTAGAATGTATTTTTATTTGAAATAGAATGTTTTGTGACAATGTAAATGTCTTTACTATCACTTTTGATCAACTGAATGCATCCGTGCTGAATAAAGTATTAATTAAAAAAAATTTGTATGTATTTGGAAGGTATAAGTGAAAATTGTAAGGAGTAAAAAGTATATTTTTCGCCATAGAAAACTAGTGTACAAGTATTCAGTTTAAATAGTAAAGTGTAAATTCTTCAAATGAATACTGACTGTCATGTTTGCGCTGTGCAGGTCGAGAGCAGTTCCATGGTCTGGGCTCCATGTACTGCCGTGGCGCGGCTGCAGTCATCCTCACCTATGACGTTACCAACTGGCAGAGCCTGGCTGAGCTGGAGAACCGCTTCCTGTCCCTGACTGACACTGCCAACACTGACTGCATATTTGCCATAGTGGGTAACAAAGCAGACCTTACCGACACTCTCGCTCAAGGGCCAGACACAGAGAGTGAGCAAGGGGACAAACCCCAGTCTGTGGTCATGTGTCCGACTCCTCCCGCCACTCCACTCCAGCACAAACAAGTCAGCAGAGAGGACGCTGTCGCTCTGTATGGCCGCGTGCTGCGCTACAAAGGCCTGGAGGAGAAGGCCTGTCTGCCTGCTGAGAGAATGTGCTTTGAGACAAGTGCTAAAACGGGTTACAATGTGGATGTTTTGTTTGAAACCCTCTTTGATCTAGTTCTGCCCTCCATCCTGAAGAAAAGGAGTGAAGGAGAGAGTTCCACTGTGGACCTGGAGATGCCAATGGAGGTGAAAAGGACTAAAGCAGGATGTTGTGCCTAGAGCCGAACAAACATAGGAAACGTGAGGATTATGGGAATGTGTTGTCAATCAGTGCCAAAGGAGGAATGGATCTAATTATACCGCCACTAAATTTAAACTGACACTGCTATGTGTTTGTTTGTTTTTTTGTTTTTTTATTGTTATTCTTCCCCCCC
>RJVU01047220.1:2994638-3023914 GCA_003731715.1 Anabarilius grahami | reverse complement strand
TATTGAAACAAACTTTTTTGGAGGGAATTAAAAGATAGTAACACTTGGTGATCTTGCTGAATAGTTTGTTTGTTCAGTTTTAATTTTGTGGAATAGTTTTACTTTTTGTTGTTCTTTGCATTAATGGAATGGAATGGTCATGATTTGTTTTTGTTTTTTTAATTGAAATTATATCTACATTATATTTTGTGAAAATTATATCAACACTTTCTGACACTGCCTCACTTATTCTTATGTGAGAAAAATAAAAAAAATCTTAAATCTTGGAATAAATGGGTTTGTCTGTGTGGTTAGTGTGTGAAAGCTTCATGAAGCATGTTTAGTAGGGGTGTTGAACTTGATCGTTTCTACGATGCATTGCGATGTGGACGTGGACGTTTCTGCATCGATGCAGTAAGAACATAATCAGTTATAGCCTACTGATGTTTCTGTGACATCATTCATTGCATCTCACGCTAGCGTAAAATGGCGGAGGTAGGCGAAACACAAGCGAGTAATCAAAAATGCACCCACATTTTTACATTGTGTGAGTGTGTGTGTGAGCATTATTGTAACTTAACTACACTACTTTACATTTCCATGCACATTTAGTGTTCTAGTGTTTATTAGTTCTAAATGCTCCTGTCATATGCTGTGTTCAGATTTAAATTCCCTTTCGAGGGAACTCGCGCTGAATCGGAACGACACTTTGTGGGGAACGCCTCCAGCATGACTGTCTGAAGTACATATTGAACTAGTCCAATCTCGATTGGTGTTGCATCATGACGTCACTTGATACACGGAAGCTACAAAGGGGAGCCGTCACAGAACAGTGTTAGCTTCTGATAGGTCAATTTAGGCAGTGTGCATCTCCTTGTCCATGCTATATCCCAGAAGGAGACATACACTTGCTGTGTGTTATGTGCCTCGAAGCGGAGCATGCACGGGCAGCACTCGAGGGTGCTGTCTGTTCAAACTGTGAGCTGCTGCCGCTCAGAACGCTCTACTCCCACCTGGCCTTGTTTGATGAGACAGGCCAGGCTCGCGCTCCCCTTGGTTCGGGACTCGCGTCTGCCGAGGTGTCAAGATCGTGGAAGAAGCCGTTCTCGTTGAGATTATCGAGCACAAATATTCCTCCATCTTGGGCTTGAGAGAGAACGGCTATGGGGTGATGTGCCAGCTTGAAGAGACTTTGGCTTCATATCTCTCACCCGATGCTGCGTCATCCCTTAAGGCTCCGACGGTGCCCACCAAAACCTGTCGCACAGCATCTGCATTGGTGGGTAAGGCATATATGGCGGCGGGTCAGGCTGGTGCATGCCTGCACACTATGGGCATCATGCAGGCATACCAAAAAGTAATTTGGATGACAGCGGGGAGGACGGGCTCGACCATATTAAAGAACTTCTAAAGTTGAGGGCGGTCCCCCCTGTGGTGGAGCAACAACATTTCGCCCTTAGAAAATCAGTGTTTGCTTCCTGCTGTCTCGTGTGCTTCTGTTTGCATCGGTTTCCAGCGAACGCAAATTGAAGTGTCCGTCCGGGCTTGTTGTGACCCTATCGAGTTCGCTCCCTCATATGAGGCCTGTAGAAATTATTGTTCGAGTTTCCCGTCGGCCAGCCGCTTCAGGGCACGGAACTTATTTCACCCACGACACCCTGTGACACTGTCACACAGGACACGTTTTACCACTCAATATGTATATCATGATGGTTTTATATATATTTGAGTTTGAATTAGTTTACATGTTGTCTTTGCCATTTTATTCCTCTTATTTGTTTTAATGTGTGTATGTCTTTAAATGAGTCTAATACAGGAAGTAAGCCAGCATAAAGGAGGCAGCATGGCAAATAATCAAGCTCTCTGTCAAAATGACCACATGGTGCACCATCAAGCTGGATTGAGGAGTTGTTTTTAAGAACTTCCCTTTCCAGCCAAGCACATCACTTTTAATTGGATTATCACTACGGTGGACTTTTGTATTTACACCATTGGACACTTCAGACATTCACTTTGGGACTGGCAACATGCTAGGGTTCTTATGGACTGTTTTATGGAATGGTGCAGACGGACTCCACGCTTTTAACTGCCTAAGTTTTTCTAGTTTTATTGTGTTGTTTTAAGTCCTTTATATTCTAAATACACTTATTTATTAACTTTACAACTGTTGTCGTCTCATCTTTTTAAACACTCCAAAACTCACACAGTTAAATCTGACACAATCTTTTATTGATGTAAACTCGACCAATAGGGCCGATTGTTACAACCCTGAGGTCAGTCTCGAGAGACTGGTCCCCTTAGTAGAATATGTAGAAGCTTAGAGGAATCTTCACAATATATCTCAACGGGTCCTGTGTATGGTCGAAAAAGGTTAGAGGTCAGTCTCGAGAGACTGGTCCCCTTAGTAGAATATGTAGAAGCTTAGACGAATCTTCACAATATATCTCAATGGGTCCTGTGTACGAGAAAGATTACAGAATTCAATTCGAGTACCGTCTACCGAAGTTCAATGGGGTGGTGCATACCATTGTCAACCCCGAGCAGGGTCGGGTGATGAAACTAGAAGTTCGATCCCTCTTAGCGAAGGAGGCCATAGAGTGTATTCCTCCTCATGAGAGGAAGGCTGGGTTTTACAGACTGTACTTCATACTTCACAAGAAGGATGGAGGATTACGCCCCATCATAGATCTCGGGGTATTGAATCGTTCTCTGGGGAGATTCAGATCCAAGATGTAAACTATCCCTATCATTGTGAGTCAAATCAGGTCCGAGGACTGGTTTGTCACCTTAGATCTAAAGGACACGTATTTCCACATATCCATCCTTCCCCAACACAGGAAGATCCTGAGGTTCGCCTTCAGGGGAAAAGCGTAGCAATATCGGGTTCTTCCGTTCGGTCTGGCGTGTCCCCTCGCACCTTCACGAAGTGTATGGATGCAGCGCTGGCTCCACTAAGACTCCAGGGCATTTGCATACTCAATTATATCAACGACTGGCTCATTCTAGCTCAATCGAAGGAGATGGCAGTTTGGCATTGAGATGTCGTTCTTCGCCATATAAGGTGCTTGGGGTTGAGACTAAACGTCAAGAAAAGCTCACTGTCTCCCCAGCAGAGAACTACATTTCTGGGGGGTGATGGGACTCAGTTAAGATGCGGACACAGTTGTCTCCTGCTCTTATAGAGACTATCTTGACTACAGTCACCAACATCTAGCAAGGCCAAGCCATCACTGTCAAACACTTTCAGAGAGTGCTGGGGCTTCTGGCAGCAGCGTCCAATGTTATAACTTTTGGCCTGCTGTACATGAGACCCCTGCAGTCGTGGCTCAGGACCAAGGGGTTTTCCCTGAGGGTCCTGTGTTGGGAGCATCTTGTCAGCGGCAAATCGCGATGACGGACGCATCCCTCACAGGCTGGGAAGCGGACATGGAGGCCGCTTTACCAGAGGTCTGTGGAGAGGGCATCATGTTTCGTGGCACATAAATTGCCTGGACATGGCTGTGTTTCTAGCCCTGAGGCACTTCCTTCGAGACCTCAGGGGCCATCATGTTCTGGTATTGACATCCGATACATCTGTGGTCTCCTATATACTAATCGGCAGGGAGGCCTGAGGTCACGCCCTCTGTGCAGACTGACGTATCAGGTTCTTCTGTGGTCCCAGGGGAAGTTGCACTCACTCAGAGCGATGTATATTCCCAGGGACCAAAATTTGGGAGCAGACATCCTGTCGAGGCAGGATGGGACGTTTACCCCGATCGCTCTGCTCCCGGGAGTTCTAGAGAGGGTCCGCCAGGACGGAGTCAGTCTACTTATAGTATCCCCATACTGGCCGGCCCGAGTTTGGTTCTCAGACATCATAGCGCTCCTAGCAGGCACCCCTTGGGAGATCCCCATCAGACAAGACCTGCTGTTGCAAGATGGGGGTCTAATTTATCACCCCCGGTCGGAGCTGTGGAAACTATGAAGCTGGCCCCTCAGGGGGACCAGCTTCTGAGCACTGGTCTCTCAACTGAGGTTGTTGAGACCATGCTAAACTCTAGAGCTCCCTTCACAAGGAAACTTTAAGCCCTAAAGTGGAATGTGTTCGCTCGAATGTGGCACGGTCTGTTATTCTGCAGACCTTTCATCCTCCACCACATGTTGGCTGATCATGAGAAGCTACGTTTATTATGCCTTTTTAGAGCCTTTGAGGCCTATGTACGTAGGTCCTCAGGTTGGAGGAAGTCAGACCAACTACTTGTGTGCTTTGGGTCACTTAAGAAAGGTTCCCCTGCCTCTAAACATACGATTAGCAGGTGGATTGTTAAGGCTATCTCTTTAGCATATGAGGCGCACAATTTGTCCTCGCCTCTCCTGATCAAAGCCCACTCAACTAGAGGAGTGGAATCCTCCAAGGCCCTGTTATCAGGGGTTTCCCTTCAAGAGGTTTGTGATGCAGCTGGCTGGGCCTCCTCGCACACTTTCATAAGATATTACAGCTTGGATCTGCCCTCCACGCCGGGTTCTCAAGTCCTCACGTCCTGAGTTGTACCTGGGCAGGGTGTAATTGGTGTGGCACAGTAGGTGTTTCGTTCCCCAAAGTGTCGTTCCGATGCAGTGCGAGTTCCCTCGAAAGGAAACATCTCGGGTTACGACTGTAACCCTTGTCATCTGAGAAGGAAACAAGACCTTGCGTCCCTTTGCCACACCTCCTCAGTGCCTGAGAACGACTTGCTTCGACCTATCAGAAGCTAACACTGTTCTGTGACGGCTCCCCTTTGTAGCTTCCGTGTCGCCGCCACATGTGACGTCATGACACAACACCAATCGAGATTGGACTAGTTCAATACAAACTTCAGGTGCTGTCACACTGGAGGCATTCCCCAAAGTGTCGTTCCGATGCAGCGTCTCAGGGAACAAGGGTTACAGTCGAAACCCGAGACATTTTGTTTGATGTTTGCTACATTCAGGAAGCGTACTTTCTTGGAGCAGATAAAATAAAAAAGGAGTTCATATATCTGTATTTGTTGATGAAAATGTAGCCATGTGAAGTAATATTGAAAATTGAGGATGGAACGCATTGTGGAATCGAATCGAATCTTTGACATGATAATCACAATCGAATTGAATCTTAAGACAAGTGACGTTTCATACCCCTAGTGTTTAGTCATTTTTAACGTTTAGTAGCTTAAAATATGTCAGTGCCAATGTTTTGTGTCAAGATGCACACCAGTGATGTTTGTTTCTGAGGCTATTAAAGCTACTTAAATATCCTAATTGAACTAAGGCCTAATCCTGGCTTAATTTAAGCCCTGCCTGTGAAACCAGGCTTTTATTGTTCAAAATGCTGGTAATATGCTGATTTGCCACTCTATAAACATTAACTAATTAATGTTTTTTTTTTTTGTAGAAACCATAATAAATTTTTCTTTGAGGAAAAGAAAGTTCAAAAGAACAGTATATATTTGAAATAGAAACCTTTTGTAATATTGTAAATATATTTAATGTCACTTTTGCTCAATTTAATGTGTCCTTGCTGAATAAAAGTATTAATTTCTTAAAAAAAACAATTGTACTGACCACAAAAATTTAAATGGTAGTGTGTCATTGAAGTGGTCTTTAATTTTATTTTACAGGAATTGCTGTGGGCCCTATATAAGGTGCTTTATATGCTTTAGAAATGTATAAGTTCATACTTTCTACAAGGTATATATTGTTCAGATAAAATTAAAATGAGAGATGACAAATGTAACAAACAAAAAGTATTTATTGTTGTTTTATTCAATAACACTATAATTCAAAATCAATGTCTTCAAATATTCCACATAATTACTTTAAAAGTACATTTAAAAAAGCAAAAAAAAAAAAAAACAGTGACGTTCTCAATGCAAAACATTCTGAATTATAATCTTATTTGGTTCTCTTACTAATATAAAATACATGCCTGTGGTTTATGGGCTTCAGGACAATAATACTTGTGCAATGTGCACTGAAAATGGGCAAAGCTGCTCAAAGTCCAAAACTTTTAGGTAACCCACATTAGCCATTGTTTATAGACTCAATGGAGAATATAGCATTTATGTGGAAGTGGGACAAAGATTGAACTAGCCTTCTAATGACCTGAACATGTGTCCTGTAAACCTCAAAGAAATCAGTGCAATTGGTGTAACCAACAGAGGGTTCAAACAAACAAACCAGAATGAGCCTCTTAACTGGACAATATTCTAATAAAAAGCTTCAAGTCTCAAAGTTTATGACCTTTTATAAAATATGATACCCAATGAACATTACATGATAAAGGGTCCATGCTAAAAAGAAATATCTATCCAAGAGTGATGATTCAGAGCTATTCATTTATAGCTCCTCTAAACAAATACAAAGCAAAAAATAATGTACAGGCAGCAGAAGATGGTGTTAGTGTAAGTCTGGTGAAATTATATTTATATAAGGGCTAAAAATAGCAGATAGCACTGTGTTTAAGCAGCCTTATGGTTAAGCATTGTGTCATTGATCCAGATAGATGCTATGGCCGTTCCATAAGGATGGGAATCGTGTGTAATTCAATGATTCTGGTTCCAAATCTGATTCAGTTAGTTCCTTAGTGGTTCTGTTAACAATTCTTTTAGTAAATTTATAGAAGAGGGAACGTTCCTATTGCAATTTTTATTGCGGTCACTATCCTCAGAAATTGTGCTATCAAATGATTAGATAATTTCAGCTTCAAACAGAACAAAACAATCTGAAATAAACAGTATATCATTCAAATTGTATCTTGCAACTGTGCTATCTTTTGTATGTATTAAACCAACAGCCCTGCTTCAGATGTGTCAAAGTGTCATGTATACCATGAGAAGGTGTGATTGTTGATTCGCATGCATAGAAAGTATCGGCTCTGCATATTTTATTGTGGTGAATGCAGATGTTCCAGAACCATTAATTGAAATCACTTCCAGTATTTTTAAAAGGCAATGAAAAAGATGACAGATGCTATTTACACTATGGCTACGTTTTTGTTCAGACTGTTAGTCCAAATCCGATTTCTGTGCAGATCCATTTGATTTATGCCACTTTTTCAATATGTAAAATGTAAACATATCAAACGTTGTTATAGGAAAAATGCTGAACGTCATTGCAGAAACAAGGCTGTTTTGTTGGAAAGTGCCGGTTGAGCAGAAAAAAACAATCTAATGGAGACATGTTGAATTTTGAGGCCGGTGGACACGACAGGACCAAATAAAGCCACCTTTCTGCCGCTGCCTCAGAAGACGTAGTAGTACAGCATGGTGGCTACACATTGTCATGTTATAAATAAGACAACATCTGTATTGCAAACCCCTCCATGTTGTGGTTGTTGTTTTTGGTGTATGCCTACCAAACACCAAATGTCATTGCCATAGAAACCAATGCAGATAATCCAGAAGAAAAAAAAAAGAGCGTCAAGGGACACACAAATTGAATTTGAATTGAATACACTGTGTACACAGTCAATAATTTACATCAGATTCCAATCAGAAACACAAATAATCAGATTTGGATTGACAGTGTGAACATAGCCTTAAACTGCAGACAAAAGTGGCCAAAATCCGATTGTTTTGCTCATAATGACTCAGATCTGTTTTTGTTTATTTGTTTGTTAATTTTTTTTCATAGCAGTGTGAACAGCACAAACCACATAGAATCTGATCTTTTAGATTCTGATTTGAGCCACTTCCTTATGTGGTCCTAAATCAGATACAGATCGGATGTTTTGCAATGCAACCTCAGTCTGAACAGACATATCGGAATTCATGTGACTTTTACGCGACTCTAGATTAAAATTCATCACAATTCTGCGCTGATGGAAGTCACTCTAGAGATTTTACATACCGGTAGTTCTTTGAATATGGAAGACGAGTCAGTTCACACTTGAATCTGATATTGGCCACATTTAAAAAAAATAATGAGCAAATCTGAGCAATAAATCAGAATTGACCACTAAGGCTTGCAGTGTGAATGTAGCCTAAGTGTAGCAAAAGGCGGATTCTGTTTACACTAAGTGTGAACTGTAACTCCTCTACCCATGTCCTACTTGCCCTGCTCTCCCTCTAGTTTGCACCTGCCAGCTCCAAGCGAGACACAAACCCGGGCCCGTCCGCATGGGAGGTGGGCGCTCTAACAAGGAGGCTAAAGACCCCAGTCTCTAGCATCAGTCGCTAGAGCACCTCTTGAGTTCAGGGAGTGAGGTTTACTGGCGCAGCGACTACTAGCTGGCCTCCGTTACAGAACATCAACAAATTGCATCAAGTGCAGATTGCAATTGATGCTATTCACACAAAGTGCAAATAGAAGTCATATTTGCACTAAGGATAAATAGCCTTTGAGAACAAAGTCAACTATTTGCATTTAGTGTAAATAGACACTGCCTTTTAAAACAATGGAACCAGTTCTGAATAAGAACTGGTTTTTGATTCCCAACCCTCGATTCACAAAAAGTGCTACCACATAACACTAAAGGGCAGAGAAGAGCATAAGCATGGGCTTCTTTGGTTCAGCTGTACGTACTTGGTAATGTTAATTACAAGAGATTCAGGTCTGATAATGCTGAGGTAATAAGTTAGAAATTAAGCACCATTTTACACATAGAAATGTTAATCATACAGAGAAATATCATAGCTATGCTTACATGCATCTATGGCTTCACTTCTCATTATGCACATGTACATATCTTCAGTCATAAGGCACACAATAGTGATGAAGAGTGAATCTGAGGGCATGTCATATGTGATGCATTAAATACATTAAGTAATTTCAAAAGCCTAACTTGCGATATTGACGTCCGACTGGAATTTGGAATGAAGAATTTGCATGGAGCATTCTGAAGTTGTTAACTGTAATGCTGCTGCAATAGTATCAAAGTTCATAGAGTACAGGTCACAAGTTCTTCATACACACTTGGCAGCGGCTGATGCGTGACAGGAGCTGCCCGGCTTTGAGTGTCTCAGAGACAGGGGAACTCTGGAAGGTCTGATCGATAGAGGTCAACCAGAAACTCTGCTTGTTGGCGAAGTAGTGACATGTACCCTTGGCCCCGTTACACTCGATGAAGGGAGTGGTGCGGAAATCTTCTAGACAAGAGCCTGGAGACACCAGAGACTGACCGCCACCTTCATCTCCAGCTGCCGTGTGCTGTGTGAGTGTGAACGAACAAATTAGAGATCTTGGCAAACACGTTTAAATGATGAAAGTGTAATGTATTTGAACTGAAGTCTCACCATAAGGAAGGAATAGCCAATCCAGAGACTTCTCCATCCGGCTGGGCATTGTGGGATAGTTATATCTTGACTGTGTATGGCGATGGCCACAGATGGTGCTTCACACACAGAACAACGGCTGATGTATGGTTTTATCTCAGCCTCCTCCACAGGCATCATGGGAATTGGTGCCGTGGTGGACAGCCAATAGGATTTGTCATTGCGGCTGGCATAGTAGCATATGTCCCCCGGATTGCAGTACAGGAAGGGCATGGTGTTAAAACGGGGAAGACATGAGCCGGCTAGACCTGGAAAACCAAACAGAGACATTTTAAATGAGCCTTGGCCCACAGGACACGACGGCACTTCTGGACCATGTTCACATATGGCTTCCTTTTTGCATGATAGAGCTTTATTTGGCATCTGCAGATGGCACGGCGGATTGTGTTTACCGACAGTGGTTTCTGGAAGTATTCCTGAGCCCATTCAGTAATGTCATTGACACAATCATTGCGATGAGTGAGGCAGTGTCGTCTAAGGCAGTGGTTCTCAACTCCAGTCCTCGGGACCCACTGCTCTGCACATTTTGTATGTCTCTCTTACCTGACACACTCAGTTCAGGTCATGGAGTCTCTCCTAACGAGCTGATGATCTGAATCAGGTGCGTTAAATAAGGAATACATACAAAATGTGCAGAGCAGTGGGTCCCGAGGACTGGAGTTGAGAAACACTGGTCTAAGGGCCCGAAGACCACGGGCGTCCAATAAAGGTCTTCAGCCTTGTCCCTTACGCACAGAGATTTCTGCAGTTTCTCTGAAACTTTTGATGATGTTATGCACTGTAGATGATGAGAATTGCAAAGCCTTTGCAATTTGACATTGAGGAACATTGTTTTTAAAGTATTCCACAATCTTTTTACCCACTCTTTCACAGCTCTGCCCATCTTTACTTCAGAGACTCTGAGACTCTGCCTCTCTAAGACATCCCTTTTATAGCTAATCATGTTACAGACCTGATATCAATTACCTTAATTAGTTGCTAGATGTTCTCCCAGCTGAATCTTTTCAAAATTTCTTGCATTTTCAGCCATTTGTTGCCCCCGTGCCAACTTTTTTGAGACTTGTAGCAGGCATCAAATTTGAAATGAGCTCATTTAGTGGATAAAAGTGTAAAATTTTTAAACATTTATTTTGTTATCTATGTTCTATTGTGCATAAAATATTGGCTCATGTGATTTGAAAGTCTTTTAGTTTTCATTTTATTCAAAATTAAAAAAACGTCCCAACATTTCCGGAATTCGGGTTGTAACAAATAAAGTAATGTGATTATATTATAGTATAAGTATTGAGCATCTACAGGGGATTACATTTGAGTAACTTTTGCTTATATAACCCCTCCTATTTGAACCACCTGCTCTAAGCAGGACTCGAACCCCGGTCCGCCGGCATAGGAGTCAGGCGCTCTAACAAAGAAGGCTAAAGATCGCAATCTCTGGCATCAGTCGCTAGAGCGCTGACAGTTGCACTTACATGGACACCTTTTGTTTCAAACGGAATGAAATAATTCACTTTAATGAATCTGAATATAGTGTTTACATTAATGCTAAATAATGTGATTGGGTTGATGTGCGCATTTATGTCACAAGCTTCAAATTGGATTTAATCTTTTGATGTGCACACTGCACAAATATACAGAGTTTGCCGCTGTTGTCACATATTAACCATCCTTCTTTTCTTTGTTTTAAAAAGCAGACTTTACTTTAAGACATACTTATCTAATTTGAGTACTAATTAGGAGACAATGAGAACATAAAGCTTTGTGCCATGATGCTACTAATTAGGAGACAATGAGAACATAAAGCTTTGTGCCATGATGCTTATATTCATCAAACAGTAAAAACACCCAAAACAAGGCGTCTGCAAGGCGTCGGACAACATTTTCCTCCACCACTTCAAAGACGATGAGTGTAAGGAGAATTTTAGACGACTGTCATTTATGATGCTATGTTCAACAACAACAACAACAGAACTTTCCAGTTTCGGTTTTCAAGTGTTTACATGCCCTATCGAACGGATTAGAACAGAACCAACCCTTACAATCCGAATGAAATTGAAATCACATTTGGCCAATTAATTTCGATTGACATGGTTAAATGTGACTTTTTTATTCCGACTGTGCAAATTAATATTAGGGTCCATGTAAATGCAGCTAATGTAGAAAATACATATTCAATTTCATAACATACACTGCACAATGCTATGTAATTCAACATTCATATTCTGGAACTAAAGTTGTACAAATGAAGGTGGTGTCAGACATGCAATGACTCCACATCTTGTCATTGACTGTATTACTTTGTCAGCTGCACTCACCCAGGTCTTGGTTGTGGGCCTTCTCCTGTCCCTCAAAGTACAGAAGGCTATAACCGTCCCATAACTTGGACATGCCCACAGGGCACATGGGAATCTGCTCCGACTGACTGTGCTTCACCAGCAGGTAGCCAACATTGACACTACGGCCAGCCATTCCAATAGAACCCGTTAAACCAGAGCGTCCTCGGGACCCTTTGAATTCAGATTTATTATCGACTTGTAATTCATGTGTGAAGCAAGACAGAAAAATTGTTCACATAATAATTATTTCCATTCTTTTCATTGAATTCTTTTTGTTTATACAAAAACAATAATTCTTTAAGAATGAATATAATTTAGAATTTGGCCTTTGTTTTAAACAATGACATTGTCCTAACAGATCAAATGAAAGAATAATGCCAATTGCCAAAATTGCTCATTTAAAATAAACCAGTCCTCTGCAATCCTTAATCCACTAATCTAGCCCAGAATCCCATAGTCCTCAGCCATCTACACAAACACACCATTTACCTTCTTCGCCTTGCAGACCAGGGTGGCCCATTTGTCCAGGTTCTCCACGGAAGCCTGGATTTCCTGGTATTCCAGGGAGACCTGGCATGCCCTTGTGTCCCTTTGGACCCAAAACCCCTATAAACAGATAATAGCTATTTACACGATGAACTGTGATTCTGGAGTGCAGCAACAGCACAGAAGAAGCTTATTTCACATTCATAACTACATTAGCTGAGGCTAAAATTGATACTTTGAGTTCTTATACCTGCATCACCAGGAGGTCCAGCAGGACCTGGATTTCCATTGCGTCCATGTGGTCCTTGAATACCCATCGGGCCAGGTTGTCCTCTCTCCCCTGGAATTTTCTGTGAAACGGGTGGAAATCCTTTAGCACCAGGTGAGCCAGGGAAACCTGAAAGAACAAGGTAGAGAAATTGGATAAGGTGCAGTCAAACTTGATGCAAATTTATTCCGGACACTGCCACAAATGCTTCTGAGCTGAATAAATAAGTAATTCTAAATGTTCAAAATACAATCAAGATCGAGCCCATACATGGACGTACAGGCATACTGATCAAGCATCTTGTTACTATAAAAACTTATGCAGGTCAGACAACATAATACATGAATTTAATATAACTAGAACTACCATATAGTAGAGCTATTTTAAATTGAAAATATTTAATTATAATAAATTAAAAAGGATTAAAAGGGTCATGCAGACATTCAAATAATCACCTGGGGGTCCAGTATCTCCTTTAGGTCCAACAGGGCCCCTGTTGCCTTCAAAACCACGTCTTCCTGGAAGTCCCATCATTCCTGGGTCTCCTCTTTCACCTTGAAATTAAATAAAGTGTTCCTACATAACTCAAGTTCTTTTTCAGTTAACAGGTCTCATACTAAAACAAAGTGAGCAAAATATGTGAGTGTAAAACATATTCATATGTCATAATCTACCTTTTCTTCCTGACACTCCAGGTTCCCCCGACTCTCCTTTTTCTCCTCTGTCTCCATAGACTCCTTTTTCTCCGGTGAATCCGAAATCACCTAAATTTCCTTTCTCTCCTTTTGCTCCAAATGGAGATGGTTCACCTGGAATCCCTCTGGGACCAGGAAAACCTGAAGGATGACAGCAATATATATCAAGATGGCATTTTTTCAAAATTCATTTTTAAGAAAGATTTTAGATTAAGAAATAAGTTAATCTTTGTGTGGGAAAGTGACACTTTATATTTGCTTCATTAATTTACAAACCATATTTAAAACCCTCTTTTGCAAAACAATACTTAAAATAACTGTAAATAATATTGTAAATAAATAATAAGTGGTTGTTAATAATTTCGACAAATGGGGACCAAAGTCCCTTTCTTCTTCTACTGTCTCTAGCAGGGCTGGGACAATACATCAAATATCGATTCCCGATACAAAGAATCTGGAGTGATTCTGATATTTTCCGATGTATCGCGATTCTCTTTCAAATCAATTTTAAGCTTAGTTTTTAACAGCAGATGGCACTACTATAAGTGCTTTAGAAACACTCATACACTGCCTGCTTCCAGTTCCTTTACACACACCACTTAAACCTAATCATTCATAAAGTTCAAAAAGGTAGAAGCGAATTACAAATCTCGTGTCATAAAAGCATTCTGAGCCGAGGTGCAAGTATCGGTGCGTTACAAACGAGATATATCGCCCTCCGAAGGGCACTTCAGAGTGAAAACAATCATGGCCGCCATATTGAAGGGTCGTTCCAAACTGAACTGCAGAAACTGGCCAACTCAAAGGGCCCTTCGGATTGAAGGATTTTGAACAGTACAACTGATGGACACTTTGGGCCCCCATGATCCTTTGCACAGGGAAATTGTTTGTCATCACAGAATGGGTACAGGAGGTTCGGAGTTCGATCAGTCCATTCAAATGTTTCAAATACATAGACAATACAATATGGTGCGATAAACCAAAAATAAATAAATAAATAAACTAACGTTAAACAAAAGGCGCAGCCTGCACAATCTACTCATCATTCACATTGTGTTTTTTGGGGGGTCAACCAGCGTACAAAATGTGCGACGGAGGCGCCTGCTGGATTGTCTCATTAAGATGATGCAGAAGTGCGTTACAAAACACGTTTTTTACCCCTACACCCTTCATCCCTTCGAAGCTCTCACTCCGGAGAGTAAACCCTATGAAGGGATTAGGGCATAGGGGATGAGCCCTTCCTAATGGAATGCAGGGTATATTTAACCACTTACGTGACTCAGCCGAACACACAAGTGCTGTCCAACAGTCTTCTTTGTGAGCATTTGAGTGTGTGGTTAAAAACAAGCTTAAAGCGCCATCTGCTGTTAAAAGTAAGCTCAGAATCGATTCAAGAAAGAAAAGAATCAGGATCAATCCAGATTTACTGTATCGATCGAGAATCGATGTATTGTCCCAGCCCTAGTCTCTAGTACTCATTACTAGTGTTTACTATAAATATATAGTAATCAGCTCTTCACCTGGAAGTCCTTTAGTGCCTGGAAAACCATAGTCGCCTGGCACTCCTGGTATATCAGAGAATGCTTCTGTGCCTGGAGGACCTCGTACACCTGGACGCCCAGATTCACCCTTATCACCTGTAAACACAGCAGTTCCTGTGTTTAGAACTGATGCATAGTTACATCAAATAAATAATGCACAAAACTCCAGTTTCAGAACAGGGGTGGCACAAGAGGGTTTAAGCCCTGAATGTTTTGTTAACTTGTCTTTCTCATAAAGCTTAACACTTTATCAGAAAAATAATTGTGAATACGATTACAGCTGCAACAATTACCTAATCATGAAAAGTACAGATTACAGCATTATATTTATATTTTCTCACTTTGCATTAAAAGTTACTACTTACTATGTGCTTTTGCAGCATTGAGCATTGTAGCCAATCACAGACAGATGCATTTAAATGAGTTGCTCACTTGCGCAGTTCTACATGCGATGCTTTAGTTTTAACAGTGAAAGAGTGCCTGGTATTTATGACAGAAATGTTCAACGACAGACAGTAACATCCAGTGATGCAAATTAATTAACTATTGTTTTTTTTGTTTTGTTTTTTTAATCAAATCTTGACCTGAATTTTGAATTGAAAATATGCTATAATTTACATGATTCATGTCCATGAATGTGACGAAGCAAGACACTTTTGCATTTTCCAAATTTAGATTAAGAATGAATGTGTGCATACTTTGAAATAAAATATTATTTGCAAATATTTTAAATTGATTTACAAATACAATAAGACTTTTCTTTATTACCTTAAGCCATTTGTTCCCTTTATTCCCTTTAAATCCTTTAATTACTTAATTTCTTTAAAATAAAAATACAGAGCCCCAGATATCCACTGACCCTAGAACCACCCCTGTTTCAGAATATGATATGCATTTTAGGTTACCTGGCTCTCCAGTGAAACCCTTAAGGCCCAGATCTCCAGGGATGCCAGCCTCTGTGCTCGGGATACCGGTCTCTCCTATCTCTCCTTTTGCTCCTGGGTCACCTGAAGGACCCAAGTTGTCAGTACCTTGCAGGGGACAAAATACACCAAAGATATCATTAATTTCTGCATAAAAATGATATGGCTTTACATAAGGTAATCTAAATAATAATAACAAATTATAATGGTAACATTGCTAAACTGTAAATCATGTTACATAATTAATATTCATAAGTTAATATAAGATTTATAATGTTATGTTTCCTAAGATAACAAATACAACTGAAGAGGTACCTGGAACACCTTGGGTACCCTTTTGACCTTTCAGGCCATCCAAACCAAAAATGCCTTTAAGACCAGGAAATCCTAGAAGAAACATGAGCCAGGAAATGTTTGAGCATACATTAGATAGTGGTGGAAATGACAGAGATTATTATTAAATCATTTCAGATACGTAAACACAGCCTTATCAATAACAAATTTTCTCATAAATCTGTTAAAATAAAAGTTTCTGTTTAGATTTTTGACCAGAAAACTTGGTTTATCCTAGTTTATCCTATTCACATGAAGTGGTCTGGTTTTTTTTTTGTTTTGTTTTTTTTGACGATGCGCATGAATGGAGAAGCTTGTCCATTGGGTCCAACCTACAGGTATGGCCAGTTATGAAAGTTGACATTAAGCAGCCAACCATAGATGCAGAATATTCCACTTTTTATATATATTTTTTTATTGAGGTATGTTTTTGTTTGGAACTCTGATCACTCTGTAGGCCATTGAGAGAATAAAAGAAATCCTTTTAATTTTCTCTAAAAAAATTAAAGGCACAATATGTACAATTTTTGGATTAGTGGCCTGCATTCCCGCGGCTCTCCCGTGGGAACCGTGGGAGCTGGTAAGATTTCTTGTTGCGCGGGATAAAATTTTGCAGATTGCGGTCAGTAACTATAGTGTACAGTAGGTGGAAGCGGGCGGTCTGACAATAATCCAGTTGCTCCCGAGATGCTTTGACATCAGCGCATCTGTGCTTGAACTTGAAGTGAACAAAACTTTCTGCAGTGGTGGCGTTCACACAGTCCCCAGTTCCCTGTCCTGAGAAACATGGCAAGATATGTTCTTTGCATTAGGCGTCTGCGTGAGTGCACCTTCAGAGAACATTCGACCTTTGTGATCGGATTATGGAGAAGAGAGGTTCTGAAATGGTCGTCAGTCAGCGTCATTCTGTTCTTGCGTGGATGTTAAAAAAGATTTCATTTTGCAGTATAGCTAGTAAGCCAACAGTTTTCTTTTATATGTATTTTTGGCTTAGCCTATAGTTTTGAGGGACATGTTGTAGGCAAGGGGTGCCCACACTTTTTTGCCTGATGATCTACTTTTAAAATGATCAACTAAATAAGATCTACCAACCAAAAAAAACAGCTTAATTTCAAATGCTTGTTGCTACTATTGCATGAATCTCTAAATGGAATTCAGGAAAATAAAAATAAATGTTCATTGTTGATATTCAATTTTAACAATTTTCAATTTTAACTCAAAATACTTACAGCACAACAGATTACATTAGCCAGAGCATTTACCTTATTCTAATGACTTGCACTGAATAGAATCAGACAGTTTTACATAATCTTTGTCGACAAAACACAGCTGCCAATGTCTAAACTGGAGTCAATCAACACTGACGGAGTCATGCGATGGTCGGCCGTTCAAACGGATTCATTATTAGGGAACTACAAGGAGGAGGATGCTTTTCCCGACTTCCTTAATTATCACTGTATTATACACTAACAAGGTCTATGTGCGAAAATGCAGAACATGAAAGAGATCGTGGATGTGTTCATGAAAATCGTCTGCTCAATACGTGCACGCTCACTTCAGAGGCGGCTGTTTGAGTGCGTATTTGGAGGAAGCCGACTTCGCGCTCTGTTCTCCGGCTAGTTATCACGGCAACTGAATAAACAAAAATCTTGCCTGGCAAAAATGTATTAGTCAAATGCAAGTCAGACAGAAACTAAAAGGGTAAGAAAGGGCAACGTTATATATTTTTTTATAAAAATTTAACAAAAGCATTTATTATAATTGTGTGTGATCTACCAGCATTGTCTTTGCGATCGACTGGTAGATCGTTATCGACCTATTGGGCACCCCTGTTGTAGGCTATTTAATTTAGCCTATTTTTCTCTGTGATATTTAGCCTATTATTCTTTGTGACATTTTTTCTCTGATATTTTTTAGGGTGTTGTCGATAGCATCATAAGACAAATAACAAATAAAAATCTTCTATATATACAATGCATACATGCTATGCAACATTTTATATTTGTTATCCCCAATCTCTTTCTTTAGGGGAAGTTTAAATGCGAGATTCTGGAAACAATCTAAATTTAGCGGAACCCGTCGGGACGAAAAAAACTGTCCCGCGCAGACCTCTATTTTGGATTAAAATATCCAAAAAACTCTAGAACAGTGTTATATATTTTGTTGACTTGTGTACTTACATTATCCTAAGTGTTTTCAAGAATGTTTTAATCCAGAGAAATAAGCAATTTTAATCAGGACATGGACCGTGTCCATGCATCGCCTATCAATGAAGTCATACCCACGTTTTACCCTCGATTTCCAGTTTTATTTTGTAGAAACCAAGGAAAAACCAAAGATGTTTTAATATATTATATGTTTTATTAGACAGGTGAGCAACTGTTTGGATACATTCATCAACAGAAACTAATCATGTTATTTAGCTCAACACAGTAAGTCTTATTGTTTAAATCTAATTTTCTTGATCTACCGCAAGTACTATGTTTTACCATGCCTAATATCAATCTAGCTTACTGTAGTGTGCAACAAGTGTCTCACAGCAGCCGCCAAGCGAACACACAGAGTAGCACTATAAGAATTTTCAACACACAAATGTATCTAATATGACAAAACAGCACTGCGTTACCCAACATACACTTGACCGTAAGAAGCGGAAGCGTTCGTCTGCAGCATAATAAAAGCTCCACTGCTCTCGAGCCGTGTGTCACGCTCGTCTTTCATTAGCAATCACTCCAGCTGTACTACAGTAATGTTAAGAAATCTTTAATACATTAGCTCATCTATGAATATGATTACTGCCTGAGTCTCATCAGATTCTTCGATGTGAAGACAACACCTCCCATGATTCCGCAAAATAAAGGTGTCATCAAGCAACACCTTTGTTTTGAATAAGCGACCTCTAGCGGTGTATTGAGGATGTAACAGTTACAAAAACCATCACTGTCCGGGCTAACCAGAAGCCGTGGATGTCAGGGGAGGTCTACAGACTCCTGGAGACGCGGAACGCTGCATTCAGAACTGGAGATGAGGTGGGCCTGAGAACAGCCAGGGCCAACCTATCCCGCGGCATCAGTGAGGCTAAGAGACAGTACTCCAGGAGGATAGCCCATCGTTTCAGTGACAGCAGAGACACTTGTAGCCTGTGGCAGGGGATACAGACCATTACGGACTACAAGCCCCCACCATGGACCTGTGATAGCAACATCTCTCTGCTGAATGAGCTGAACACCTTCTTCGCTCGCTTTGAGGAACAAAACGGCACCACTGCACAGAAGACTCCACCCCCTCCCGGTGACCAGGTGATGACGCTGACTCCGGACAGCGTGAGGAGATCCTTCAGCAGGATCAATGCACGCAAAGCTCCGGGTCCTGACAACATTCCTGGGCGTGTACTGAGAGACTGTGCAGCAGAACTCACTGATGTCTTCACAGACATCTTCAACATCTCACTTAGTCAGGCTGTTGTTCCCACATGTTTCAAAACCACCACCATCATTCCAGTCCCGAAGAAGCCATCTCCATCCTGCTTCAATGACTACCGTCCTGTTGCACTTACTCCCATCCTCATGAAGTGCTTTGAACGGCTAGTCATGCACCACATCAAGTCTGCCCTCCCCCCCTCCCTGGACCCATTCCAGTTTGCATATCGGTCCAACCGGTCGACCGATGATGCCATCTCATCTACCCTCCACTCAGCACTCACACATCTAGAAAAAAAAGACTCATACGTCAGAATGCTGTTCATTGACTTCAGTTCAGCATTCAACACAATCATCCCTCAACAGCTCATTCACAAACTGATCGAGCTGGGGCTCAACACTTCGCTGTGCAACTGGCTGTTGGACTTTCTGACTGGAAGACCTCAGGCAGTACGGGTCGGCAGCAACACATCCAGCACCACCACACTGAACACTGGGGCCCCCCAAGGATGTGTGCTGAGCCCCCTCCTCTTCACTCTGCTGACCCACGACTGCATACCGTCACACAACTCCAACCTCTTTATTAAGTTTGCGGATGACACGACTGTGGTGGGTCTCATTAGCAACAGAGATGAGACAAACTACAGGAGCGAGGTGAGCCGCTTGGCTGGGTGGTGCAGTAACAACAATCTCTCTCTGAACGTGGAGAAGACGAAGGAGATTGTTGTTGACTTCAGGAGAGCGCACACTCAGCATGTTCCTCTGACCATCAACGGTGCGACTGTGGAGAGAGTGAGCAGCACCAAGTTCCTGGGTGTGCACATCACAGAGGACCTCTCCTGGACCGACAACACCACAGCACTGGCCAAGAAGTCTCAACAACGTCTCTACTTCCTCCGCAAACTGAGGAGAGCCAGAGCCCCACCCCCCATCATGTGCACCTTCTACAGAGGCACCATCGAGAGCATTCTGACGAGCTGCATCACTGTGTGGTATGGCGCCTGCAATGCGTCCTGCCGGAAGACTCTGCAACGCATAGTGAGAGCAGCTGAGAAGATCATTGGTGTCTCTCTCCCCTCCCTCCAAGAAACTTACGGAACCCGTCTCACTCGCAAAGCCCTCTGCATCGCAAGTGATCCCACCCACCCGTCACACAGCTTCTTCAGTCTGCTGCCATCAGGGAGGAGACTGCGGAGTCTCCAGGCCAGGACCAGCAGATTGAAGGACAGCTTCATCCATCAGGCTGTCAGGAAGCTGAACTCGCTCCCGAACTTGCCCCCCCCGTACCTTTTCTGCCCCAGGCACCACTGAACTATTTTTTTTACATCCCTTTATTGTATAGTTATATCTTATATTTTATATTGATCTTGTATAGTTATATCTTATATTTTATATTGATCTAGATTCTTAAGCTCTACTATTAGTGTTATCTGTATGCACCGGGAGTCTGAGAGTAACGCAATTTCGATTCTCTGTATGTATGTACTGTACATGTGGAAGAATTGACAATAAAGCAGACTTTGACTTTGACTTTGACTTTGAAAAATTACATATTGTGCCTATAACCAGTGTGAACTGAAATGGCCCCATTTCCAGTCCTTTACATTTTACTCTACTTCACGTTTCTTTGCAGAAATAAGGTTTCTGCTAAATACACAGAACATATGAGACATTCAGACAATCTTTATTACATTTAATTTTGTTTTTCTTTCATATATTAATCTACTGCAGAATGTTTTGCATATGAGGTTACTGTAATGAATTAATGCATTCCTTTTATACTTGTGTACTGTTTCCAGCAAATGGACACTAAGTATCCCCCAGTTATCCCCTTACCTAAATGGGAATAATATATCGGATCCTTTTCAGTCTGGTTTTAGATCTAAGCATATCACTGAATTTGCCTTTTTAAGAGTGGTTAACAACTTGTTACTATTTGTGGATTCTGGAAATTGTACAGTTTTAAATTATTTTAAACAGGTTAAAAACAGAGGCTGGTATCTGTGATTCAGAGTGGTTTGAGTCCTATTTTACTGAGAGAAGCTTCTCTGTGGAGATACATCAGTTTCATTCATCGCCTGCTTCTGTTACAGGTGGGGAACTGCAGTTTTCCTCCCTCTTCATAGCATTTTTGAATTTCACAAGGTTCCATATCACATTTATGGGGATGATACCCAGTTATACATGTCAATAAAACCTGGGTCAAGTCCTTATCTAATTTGTTAGCCTGTGTAAATGACATTAAAAGTTGGATGGGTGATAATTTTCTTCAGATGAATGAAAACAAGACTAAAGTCATTTTATTTGGCTCCCCACTTCTGCGAGCAAATATCCACACTCATGTAAAGAACCTGGGTGTTGTTGTTGATTCAGAGTTAAAATTCGACAAGCAAATGAACTCTGTTGTCAGAGCCAGTTTTTTCCAACTTAAGGGTTTACGGAAATGTAAATCTTTTCTATCTTTTAGTGACCTAGAATCAATTCTTGATTATTGCCATGCTTTATATGCTGGTATCAACCAGTTTTCCCTATCATGTTTGCAACTGGTTCAAAATGCTGCAGCTCGCTTCTTAATGGGGAAGAAAAGACGTGAGTGTATCACCCCGATTTTAGCACATTTACATTGGCTCCTGGTAAAATTCAGAATTGATTGCAAGGTTTTAATTTTTGTATTTAAAGCCTTGCACGGTCTGGCTCCAGTTTATTACTCAGACCTTAGTTGTCCATACTCTCCCCGAAGATCTCTTAGATCATCCTCTGACTATAAACCGTCCCATTGTCTCGCTTGACATCTAAAGGTGATAGAGCCTTTTCCTTTTTTGCCCCTAACCTGTGGAATTCGCTACCTCAATCTTTTAGGTTATCATGCTCTCTATCTATATTTAAGTCATCTCTGAAAACTTATCTTTTTTCTCAGGCCTATGATTTTAGATATGTTAGTCTTAGTGAGTTAAATTTTTAGTCCTGATTTTTATTTAATTTTTGGTGAATAATCGATCTCGGAATGTTGCGACTGACCAGTGAGAATCAAGCATTTCAGAAAGCAGTGTAATAATGTGTAAAAACACATAGCTGTAATTTTGTTTCATTAAATTTGACAATTAGAACAACAAACCTTTTTGTCCCGGTTGGCCTTGGATTCCAGAGTTTCCTTTCTCCCCAGGCTCTCCTGGCCAGCCCTTATGACCCTGGTTTCCTGGGAAACCCTGCTGGCCGTGAGAGCCTGATGAAAAAGATGATCCAGTTAAAAACTATTTTCAGAAACAATGTAATTGCTTAATCGAAGAATAATGATCAAGACTCCTGTACCTGGTGGTCCAACTTTTCCTTGTTCACCCGGTTGGCCTTTCATCCCTACAATGCCATCAAAACCAGGACCTCCTCTATCTCCAAGTAGACCTATGAGTCCCTTCTCACCTAAGATGTAAATTAAAAACTTTAGGAACATTTAAGAAGTGCTTAACAGGGACAGTAAAATATCATAACAGTGTTTGATGCACTATAGAATATGGAAATTCCTAACCTAAAGGTCCAGACAGCCCAGTTTCACCTCTCAGTCCTGTTGATCCTGGAAGACCGATGGTAGGACCCAATTCACCTTAAATAAAGAAATCTTACGTAAACATTTTGGCAGTTTATTCAAGGATCATGAGAAAATCATACATTAAGCATAATATGGACATTTCAGAGGTTTATTTATGAGCACCTTTTATTCCTTTGATTCCAGATTCTCCGGTCCGTCCATAGGCACCAGACGAGCCTTTGTCACCCTGCAAATATAAGCCACAATGACAAAAAGCACATCATCCAAAACCGTCTGACAAGACCCCATATACAAGGAGATTATGAGCAATGTTTTAAATCATAAATAGTTTTAGAAGTCAGAGAGAGAGGGAGCTCAGTATCCTACCCTGGGTCCAGACATTCCAGGGAAACCATCAATTCCAGGGAGTCCTGTAGGCCCTGGCATTCCCTTAGGCCCAGATTCACCTTCTTCTCCGGGAAGACCTTTAGTACCTTTTGTGTCACTAGGTTTACCTGGATGTCCATATTTCCCATCACCGCCTGGATAACCTGGGGCACCTTTAGTACCTAGCCAAAGGCAAGTTGAAAGAAAAGCTCTAAGTATCTATCTGAAAGAAATCTTTTTGTTCTATTTACATCAGCAAAAACCAAATGCAGAAATGTAAATAATCAGAATATGACCAAATTCTGATTAACCGTCCAACTGAATTCGGGTCCATTTTGAACTGGAAGAGGTAAATAAAAAGAAGAAAAAAAATCTAAAATCTATTACATAAGCTGCTTTTCCACCAAACCGTTCTTAACCGTTCCATTCCGTGCCGATCGGCTGCAGCTGGAACGGATAAGGTTTAATTTTGCACTTTGGAATGTAATACAAATTCATAATTCCGGGCTGAGAACGGTTTGTAATCATGCTTTGCCGAACCAAGCTAATAACTGGAAGATTTGGGAATAACTGGAAAATTGGTCTCAAATTACTTCTGTAAAATACATTTAGCCTTTTTACTATACTCACGCAAACATTTTTTCCCCTTCCCATTGGAACTGCATTTTGTTTACCAGTAATAATTCTGAAATTAAAATAAAATTATAGTGTCTGTCCAAAAGTCCATAGACCAAATAGTCTAAATTTAAAAAAGGAAAGAGGGTTTGAAAAAGGAGAAGTCCACATTTCACTCTGCTGCCACTTTACTGATGAAGCACTGCAGCATCAAAAGGAGACTCAGGCTGTTTATCATCTTTTTTTCTTTTTAATCTGAAATTAAAAGTTTATGCAGGTAAAATGAATATATTTTGTATTAAATCATTTCAGAGTAATATTGATTTTGTTAGAAAAAGAATGTGCAGATTTCACAAATTAGTTTTGAGCAGTCATGAGTTAAAAGTTCAAAGGATTTTAATTAAATCCATTCTAGTAATTCTCTTTTATAAATGACAACGATATATTTAAATAAAATTTCACATAAATATTGATAAAAAATATATAGTTTCTTGTATCACACTGTTTTTGCTGTAGTTATTGTAACATTTACATTTCAAAGAATTTCTACATATTTTAATTAATAAAAAGGGGTGAAATATAGTAATAGCAAGGTAAAAACATGGTAACATTCAAAACTTTTGTGCATTGATCAGATACAATATGGTTTTAAAAAATAATAAAAATATTATTTTTTTACTGTTCCAAATGGACCCGGGAATGCAACAGGTGTATACAGTATTTCAATGCATTAAAATGTTGATGTTATAATATACTTGTGCATTCAGTGTATGCAGAAATGAGGCTTCTACTAAATACACAGAAAATATGACGAATTCAGACAGTCTTTATTACATTTAGAGCTCGCATAGCTTCTGTAGTTCATATGAAGTATGTTACTCTTTGTGTACTTGAGTAGAAAATAAATATGACTGTAGTCACCTCTGGGACCAGTGAAGCCAAAATCTCCCATATTTCCATGGTCACCTTTAGCTCCCTTCATGACCTCTTTTTCTTGTGGTGATATATGTATGATTGGCTTTTCACCTGGAGGTCCCACCAGCCCTCTTTCACCTTGAGAAAAAGTATATACAAGCAATTTAATAAATTTAATCATAACAAAGATGTTATGTCATGAGAAATTAATGCAAAAGTTCCTCCACAGTCCAAATATAGATTGGAAATAATTTCCGTCTAATCTCTGGTTTGTGCAGCACATTTAAGCACAAACTGTTTTATCAATCTGTCACAAGGCTTTGCAAAGAGGCTGTTGTTGACAGATGGAAAAGAGATAAAAAAAATTTAAAAAAAACAACACTGAAAAGAAAAGCAAACTGTCATGAAAAGGTAAATTATGGAATTATTAACTTTATAAGAGAACCTTAAGTGGGCGGAAATAAATAATACCTCAAACATATGATATGACGATGGTAGCATGTATATTATATATTGTGCATGTACATGAATAGAGAATAATGCTCTTGATTCACCTTTTTCCCCTGGAGAGCCAGGAGCTCCTTTTACACCTTGTTGTCCTAGTGAGCCTATCTGTCCTTTCTTTCCTGAAAGTCCTTTCAAACCTTTCTCACCAAACTTTCCAGGAAAGCCTGTCATGCCCTGACCACCTTTGGAACCTTTGTTGTTTAAAAAAGAATGCACTATTCAATTAATGCCATTTTAAGCACCATCAATTATCAAAATATTTAAATCTGCTTATTTCAAACTATACATATTTAAATCCGCCAATTCTCAGTAACATTAAATCAAGAACAAAAAGACAAATTACCTTTAAACCCTTGGAGACCACCAAACCCAAACGGCCCCGGTTGTCCTGGATCTCCCGGGGTCCCAGTATTTCCTGGTACACCAATATTTCCAGGGTCTCCAATGGCACCCTTTACTCCTCTGGGTCCAGAAAGACCTGTGTCTCCCTGATCTCCCCTTACACCACTTGGACCTACAGAGACACAGTATATTTAAGCATTGTTAGGAGAAAGAGGTTTTGCTTCATACCACTGAAATAAAATCTAATACACTTGACTGTATTTTTGTTTCTGATCCTAAATGATACATGTAATTTCTCACAAAACAAAACCATTACATTGATTTATATTATAGAGTTGGGGAATGAAGTAAAATCAGTCAATAAGAGTCCAGTACACTAGCCATTGATTTCTCAGTCTGTTTTTGCCATGTTTCAATGTATGGTACTGCTGAATGATTAAAGGATTAGTTCACTTTCAAATGAAAATTAGCCCAAGCTTTACTCACCCTCAAGCTATCCTAGGTGTATATGACTTTCTTCTTTCTGATGAACATAATCGGAGAAATATTAATAAATATCCTGACGCATCCGAGCTTTATAATGGCAGTGAATGGGACCAATGAGTATGAGCTGAAGAAAGTGTCTCCATTCACATCCATCCATCAAAAACGTGTGCTCCGGGGGGTTAATAAAGGCCTTCTGAAGCGAAGCGATGCGTTTGTGTAAAAAAACATATCCATATTTAAACAAGTTATGAAGTAAAATATCTAGCTTCCGCCAGACCACCTTCCGTATTCAACATACAAAAAAAGTGTAAAACACTTGCAGTTCACAAAGCTTACGCTCCATCCTACGCCTTCCCTATTCAACTTAAGGAAAAAGTTTAGCTGACATGACGCCAGTTTCCTCGTAACTTGAATACGGAAGGCAGTCTGGCGGAAGCTAGATATTTTACTTCATAACTTGTTAAATATGTTTTTTGTTTTACACAAACGCATCGCTTCACTTCAGAAGCTTGGATGCGTCAGGATATTTATTATTATTTCTACGATTGTGTTCGTCAGAAACAAGAAAGTCATATACACCCAGGATGGCTTGAGGGTGAGTAAAGCTTAGGGTAATTTTCATTTGAAAGTGAATTAATCCTTTAATAGATAAGCATGTTTTCTTAACTGACCCAAACATTAGAAAATGAGGCGAGTTCTTTGGTATGTTACAAGCCCTTTTTACTGAAGGTATTTGGTATTTCTGGGTTTATTCTCTAATCTTCTTATCTGATATGAGGGCAAAAAAAAGATACCTTCTGAATTAGCAGTTGAGTTACCTGGTTCTCCAGTTTGTCCGGTTGGTCCAGGAGGTCCTTTGTAACCGGGCTGGCCAGGAAAGCCAAATGTTCCTTGCGGTCCAGGTTTTCCTACCTCTCCTCGAAGACCTGGAGGGCCAATTTCACCCTTGACGCCGATAATACCTGGCATTCCATCCATACCTGTGTGACATTACATCCTTTAGTTTACATCCTGTTCCACCTTAATAATAGACAGACTTTCTTTTAGCTTTTTGAGCTTCTGGGGGTTGGAGACACCCATCAACTGCTTGGTTACTCATATCCTTCAAAATATCATCTTTTGTGTTCAGCAGAAGAAAGAAATTCATACAGGTGTGGAACAACTTGAGGGTAAATGATGACAGCATAAATGTTTTTACATATAATTCACAATCACAGAAAAATAAAATGTTTGCTGATTATTATGAAACCTATCATTTACATTTAAGACGTAAGACTAAAATTCAACATGGAACATTTTTCTATCCACAAAAATAATACATTAATCAAATTATAATAATAATGGAAATAAATCATACATACCATGCATGCATACCATGTTTTATTGACACACTCAAACATTTTAATTTGGACATATGACTTTAATATGCAGTCATAGGAAGAAACTAGAAAAGGAAAGTTTGTCAAGAGAAATTTTGAATAATGGCTTGACAAAGCCTTGCCTGAAAGTTTAAAACACATTTAAATGTCTTGCAGTCTGAAAGCTATATAGAATGAGCATATATATCCATTATTATAGTTTTGACAGACACCTGGTTTTAAGATATGTTTGATCTAATCACAAGTGGATGACGTTAATTACAGGTGTCGCTAGGTTGTGCCAAAATACATGGATTATGATCGACATTTTATATTACTATACGTATAATTTCTATTTGCTTCCTTTTGGCCTTGGTCGTAAGCATAACAAGGCTTCATTCATTCAGTTGTATTTGTGCGTCACACTCGGCGCTCCCATGTAGAGTGTGATGAAGAAGGAAGGGTCTAGATGCAATCCGAACATAAGTGATCACAGGAGACGCATTTAAAATGCATGTTAATACCAGGTGTAAATGGTAATGCATCTCGGATGACCACTTGTGTTCGGTTCACTGAAAACTCATCTAAATATCAGGTGTAAACAGGGACATAGACACATGAAGTTCTCACCTGGGTGTCCTTTTGGGCCTTGGTGTCCTGGAAGGCCAGTGACACCCCTCTCTCCTGGGCGTCCTGGTTCTCCTGGGGCTCCAGAAGATGCTCCTAAAACTTCACCATGTTCACCCTTTTCCCCTAAAGCACCATCCAAACCTGGTTTACCAGAGATGCCCGAATCTCCTTCCACACCTTTGGTGCCAGGATATCCTAAATCTCCCTGAGGTCCAACAAAACCTATGTGGTAAAAATCAAATTATCAGAGCTAAAAAAAAAGAAGACAGACCTAATAGACAGACAGGGGTTAAAGTATATAGAATGATTAAATAAAATGTACAATAATACACAGGCCACCCAAATGCTTACCCCTTGGCCCAGGTGGGCCTCCTCTTCCTGGTTCACCTCGCTCTCCTTCGGCCCCAGGTTCTCCAGAAAGACCTTGTACACCTTTGGCACCTGGTATTCCTAGAACACACATATATGGGCAGGCATAATGAAACCAGACAGAAAATGATTATAATTGTTTTTTTTAAGTTGTGGAAAATGTTATAACAATACATCCAATTACCAGGAAATCCTTCCAACCCTGGAAGTCCAGGCTGCCCTGTTTCTCCAGGTGGCCCGGGATCTCCAATACACTCCACTGTAATAAGATTAACATGACAGACAATATAAAACAATTATTAAAATAAACACATTTGGTTATTGGTGATCATAAATGGTGGATCAACTGCAATGTGGTGAAGCATCAATGGCCCGTTCACACCAAGGATTACATATCACTGGAATAACTTTTAGAACAGTTTCCAGCTGATGAATGACAAAAAACATTGACAGAAAATCAGAATTCACCTGTCTTTAAAAGTGTTCAAAGCGGCAGAGGACACCTGCAGTGCTCATTTATAATAAACACAACATTATTATTCATTGATGTGGATGCCAACAGTTAACATTATAGATATCTATACAATTATCTTTAAAGATCTTGCTGTAGATTTGAGTGACTTCAATCCAGCTACCTTCAATATTCCATTGACCTCCTCTTGAGCTACAGGCTCCTGTAAGACACATGTAAGATAGATATGAAAAGAAACGCTAAGAAGAGGAGTATAAACTCACATGTGACTTGCATAAACAGATTTTGCTAAGCTTTGAAATGTTTCCTTGTGAAAGCGAACCAAACCAAGAAGAAAATGCAAATTAAAATTCAAACCTTTCATTGAAGGAAACAAATTGAAAGTGTGTGTGTGTGTTTGTGTGTGTGTGTGTGTGGGGGGGGGGG
>RJVU01047220.1:2930055-2990367 GCA_003731715.1 Anabarilius grahami | reverse complement strand
CATCAGTATTAAAACAATAAAAGACCTGAAATATTTCAGTTGGTGTGCAATGAATCTAAAATATATGAAAGTTTAATTTTTATCATTACATTATGGAAAATAATGAACTTTATCACAATATGCTAATTTTTTGAGAAGGACCTGTATATATATATATATTTTTTTTTTCTTCTTTTTTTTTAATAATAACCTGTTTTATGTGTAGCGTTATTGGATAATTTATTTCTTCTCTATCTATCTATCTGAAATGTATGTATAATCATTCATCAAATTCTAACATAACTGAGTGATTCTAAAAAGAAAATTTTTTTTTTAAATATTGAAACCTGTAGGCGGCAGCGATTCGCTTTTTTATTGACTGAGTCATTTAAATCGTTCATTCAGCCAATTCGTTCAAAAGTCAGATTAATTTAG
This sequence comes from Anabarilius grahami, assembly GCA_003731715.1. Lineage (NCBI taxonomy): Eukaryota > Metazoa > Chordata > Actinopteri > Cypriniformes > Xenocyprididae > Anabarilius > Anabarilius grahami. The sequence goes on along the minus strand of RJVU01047220.1, from coordinate 2,989,953 downwards.
GAAGAAAACAAACACTGATGTGAATACTTTTGTCATTGATAATTACAGACACTATTGAAAAATTAACTAACAAAACAGACGGCTGTTTTGGGAACTGGTTACAGTTATACTGATAGTTACTTTTTTGGTGAAAGTGCGACGCGCATTGGTTGGCCGTTACCATTCGGTTCAGTGGAGGGGGAGTATCTTTTTTTTTTTGTCTAATTTATTACAAACTCATATTTGATTAGAAACAAAATTATTGTTAAAAAATAAATGAATTCTACATATTTCTACATTTTATCTACTGTGATTTTCATGTTGAAATATTGGGGGGGTTGCAACTGATGGATTTGAATATTGGGGGGGTTACCTCCCCCCCACCCACAAACTACGCCCCTGAGTGGAGTCCATGCCTCGATGGGTCAGGGCTGTTTTGGCAGCAAAAGGGGGACCAACGCAATATTAGGAAGGTGGTCATAATGTTATGCCTGATCGGTGCATTATAATAATAATAATAATAATAATAATATTTCTAAAACAGAAATGTATTACTATTGTAAGACAACAGCACTGTTAAATAAATAAAAAATGACTGCTGTAAAATGACAATACTTATGACTTTATTTCTTCACTTGTAAGTTAAAGTCACCATAAAATCAACATTGACAATTCTTATTTTGTTATAGAATATTAGTATTTATTATAAATGATTTATCCGTGCACATCATTATTATTATGTTTTATTCATGTGCTCTTGTAATCTTTAATCACAATTTTGTTTGTTGACGTGTTTACTTGCGCAAGGGCGGGATCAACCTGTCACTCACATGAGATCACTGCAATCGCAAACCACAACCATCAAATCAATTCCCCATGGACAAAACAATTAAGTCTCACCCTACATTTTTTCTTGTTTGATATACATCACAATAAGGGAAGAAAAGACTATTGCAACTTCCGTTTCATGCCAACTTTAAAACCTCAAGCATTTGTTTTGGTGGAAACTGCAGGGATACCTTTACGTTTCTGTGACGACAGGTTTACATAAAAGACGTAAAAGTTTGCAACAAAATAAGGGGGAATAAATAATGGCACAATTTCCATTTTAGATTTAACTATCTGTTTAACTGTCAGATAAAGCTGAGTCATGAAATACCTTGTTGTTGTTCAGAGGCAGGGGGTCCTGGGGGACCTGGCTGTCCTTTAGCACCCTTAGAACCATAATTTCCAATTGGGCCACGCTCCCCTGGAGGCCCTGGAGGACCTGCTGTATAAACAAGAAAAACAGACAGAAGCAAGGAAAGAAAAATATCCAGAATGTAGTGAAAAATTGGACTTTATATTGGAAGTTAGATTAGGACCATTCAAATACCAGATATTAAAGAGGACTATTATGCCCTTTTTCAAAGTCTTGATTTTGTTTTTGGGATCTACTAGAATAGGTCTTTATGATTGAACTCTCAAAAAACATTAATTTTCACATATTTTACATTATTGCAGCACCTCTCTTCTCAGTCTGTCAGTAACGCTCTGTTTAGTTTCTGTCTCTATGAAGCCCCTCCTTCCAAAAAGCGCACAGTGTTCTGATTGGTCAGCTGCACCAGTGTGTTGTGATTGGTCAACCGACCAAAAGCACATTTTGGAAATGTAAAGCCCTTTACCATAACCGTGAGTGTCAACACACTTATAGCGCAACTTAACCCCCCCCAACCTCCCTTTTTTTTTTTGCATATGCCTTGGACGGAAAATTATTTAAATCAGGAATATTGTGACGCATATTTTCCTAGAAGAAAACTTAAGACTACAATCGAGGCATTTCAGGGAGTTCAGAAACAGTGCTTACTGACATACAGAATAAATCCCTTTAGATTGGACTTTGTGGTCTGTAACTTTGCATACTTTTTTCATTCTCAAACAGCAACATTAAAAAACTAAAGAAAGTTGAAAATGTAAAAACAAAGCATAATAGGAGCCCTTTAAACGGTGATAATCTCAGTGTGTTATTTTTAGTACCTCCAGTCTGATCAGTGGGACTTCCTATCAGCTCTCCAGGTTCTCCTCTGTCTCCCTATTGAATGATATGCATTTAGGTTATACAACTTATGATGCAGATTGATTGGTAAGGTATGACAAGATACAGCAGAAATGCATTTATAACCTTGAAGCCAGGATTTCCTGGGAAACCTGGTAGTCCAGTGTCACCCTGTAGGAATGGACAGAGATTTTAAAAGTTTAAGTAAACACAAATGCTTTGCACTGTTGGGAAAAAGACTAAAATTACATACCATAGGTCCTTTCCAGCCATTAAATCCTGGGTTTCCCTGTAAAAAAAAACAAACATGTTTGTTCCCTTAAGGTTTTTTTTTTTGCTCTTGGTTGTAATAAACATTTCCGCCATTTTAAGTTCAGGTTGTGGACACCTACTTTTTTGATAGGCTTTGCATAGCATTAATAAAAACATTTCAGTACTTAAACAATCATACCCGTTGTCCTGGAAACCCTGCCACACCAGTCTCTCCTTTCGTAGATACATATGCCTGGAAAAAAAATATTAATATCTTATCTATTTGAAAGAACATCTGCAAAACTTAAGATTACATTTCAATAACATATTTCAAATCATAAATAAAATCTGACCAAAAGCATTTTTCATTGTGATCCAACTACTTTGAACCTCCATCACAAAGACTCTTGAGAAAGATGGGGCTTTCAATCCAACAATCACCACATTAAGCATTATAATTTCTCCCATTTTTTCTATATGTGTTTTGTCTTCTTCTTCTTCTTCTTTTTTTTTTTCCACAGATATAACATGAACATTCTTGTGAACATCCTTGGAATTAAATCATTGTGTGTTAAAAACAAACAAACAAATAAATGAAAAATACAAAACAAAACAAATGTAACCTACCGAATCTCCTAGTTCACCTTTATAACCCTTCAACCCTTTTTCACCCTGAAGAAAACCAGAAAATGAACAGAAGATGAAAATTAAAGTAGCGAGATCATTTGCTCTCCTGAGAGGAAATATGTGTAATAAACTCAAGTCATGTTCTTCCTGCCTGCAATTCTGTAGGGATTGGTCTTATGAGCGGGAAAGGTCCTGGTGGTCCTGGCTCTCCAATGTCCCCCTGAGGTGAGTATATGAAATTCAGATGGGTTAACAGTGCAGATTACAGAGAGTAATATTAGTCTGACACTGTGTAAGCCACTAAATATTTGTCTCACCCCTTCTCCTTTGATTCCTTTTATTCTTTTAGAGGTTTCACCCTGTATAGAGGCAACACATGTACGTTAACATTAAATAGATGTTTATTTACCAAAGTAACTTAAAGAGGGCATATTAGAGTGTTCTGTCATATATCTGTTTGAATGTAAATCTTTAATAAAATTAAGCAAAATATTGTGTTTTATTACCTTTTGTCCTTTAACACCTTTACTACCAGAAGGACCCTAAAGAAAGACAATATAGTGAGAAGAAGAGATGGTAGGTTTGGAATAAAGCAAGCAGTATAATTTTATGGCAGATGCCGAATGCAAATAGTGATAGATGCTGTTAAAACTAAGTGAAAATAGCAGCATTTTCTAGATTTGAAAATAAGGGAAAAAAAACAGCAGAACGAGAGATGGGACACAATACAAAAGAGCTCAAAAGAATATCACTGGAATGAAGGTTTGACTGGGCAAGTGCTTTAGGACCTGCGTTTATATTAGAAAAGCTTTCCAGTGCTGGAGAGAACTAAGTGGGAAGGGCTGAAAACAGATGTGGAGGCTGCTTTGATCCCGTTACTCATGTGAGTACACTGGATTTTAATTGTCTGGAGCTGCTGTAAAAAACGTTACTCTTGTGTACCGTACGTTCATTTTTTTGTGCTTCCTTGTCGTTCCTTCATGAACTGCGCTTTATTTTTCGTGAAGCATTTTGTTGCGCGTCAGCTGTGATAAACAGACATCCACTCTCGCATTGAGTGTGTAACAGAGGCCAGCTAGTGAGAGTTTTGAGACTACTGCAAAAGCTAATGACTACCAAAAGCTACCTTACTTTCCACACCACTGTTCCTGTTATCAGATGGGTTTCTTTTGTAATTTTGTCTGGATTAATCAGTTAATGGTGAGTGGAGTTAGTGTAAATAGCCTTTACAAGGTGGGCTATTTGAACTTGGTGTAAATAGACACTCTAATTTTACTGTACGAATGTCTAACTCACCCAAGGTCCTTGTAATCCTGGTGGCCCACTGTACCCTGGGTTACCAGTCGGACCCTGTAAGAGTATAATGAAATGTTTTAGAAAACACCTTTATCCTTTTATCTCTTCATCCCTGATTTGTTCAGTTTCTGTTATCACAAGATGAACGATGAAAATCGAACTTACAATAAATCCTTGATAACCTGGTGGCCCTGGATCTCCCTGTATTACAACAGAAAATTATGCAATCAAAATGACACAAAGTGACAGAAAACCAATCCCATTTAAAAAAATAAAAAATGTATTGATGTGAACTACATTTAAACTCCTAGTAAAGTTCCTCTTACCCTGAATCTTTCCATATAGACCCACAGCTCCAAAGGGTCACCCTTCTCCCCCTTCATTCCTGGCCGACCCTACAGAAGATAAAAGAAGATAGGCAAGTACAGAGACAAAGTAATTGAAAGAGAGTGAAAGAGAAAATAAAAGCGTTAGATCATGGTCATGTATGAGTTATGCATCGATTTTGTGCAATAATTGTCTCAATAATTCACTCTGTGACACACAGATAAATAAATATTCATACTGGTATTCCAGGTCCACCATTGGTTTCTGAAAAGCCTGGAATTCCTGAATCTCCCCGGGTTCCATTACAGCCATCAGCTCCTGGTTTTCCACGAGGCCCAGATGGCCCAGGGTGGCCCTGATGAGAGATTATCAATAACCCAGAATTTGTGAGTCTAAAACTCACAATAAAAATGACATTTTAAAGACTAAGGAAAGGTATTTATGATATTTGAACTATGTTATTTGGAAGGTTTGTTTATTCCTGTGATTCTTTTTAATAAATGTAACTATTTATTGAACATTGGTGTCTTTTATCATATTGCTTTTGCATTATGATTTTATCAAACTCTGCTTCACTTTGTGCCTATAAACGCATCTAACCCTAATATTGTTGATATAAACAAAATAATACTTACTGGAACACCATCTGCTCCATCAAACCCTGGAACCCCTTGCATTCCCTACAGAAAGACACAAAGATATTAGCATTTCACTGTTTCATGTGAAGTTTCACTCTTTAACTCTTTAGCTCTCAGAATTGCTCTTGAGTATGTTTTAAAGGTGCAATATGTAAGATTTTTGCAGTAAAATATATCCAAAAACCACTAGGCCAGTGTTATATATTGTGTTCACTTGAGTACTTACAATATCCCAAATGTTTACAACTATTTGTAAATCGTGAGAAAATTGCAATTATAAACCAAGGCTCCGGGACGTGTGAGGAGTCGCCTGTCAATTGCGTCATACCCACATTAACCCTCTGTCTGCCTTGGTTTCCGGTTTTATTTTGTAAAAACCATGGAAACACCAAATACGCTTTAATATATTACACGTTTTAATAGACAAGGGAACAACTGTTTTGATATATTTATAGACAGAAAACTAATTGTTGTTAACGTGTGCTCAACACGTTTAGTCTTATTGTTTTAATAAACTTTCTTGATTTTTTGCGAGTACCATGCTTTACCATGCCTCAGAGAAAAACACTATTTTGTGAAGTAGCTAACATAGCATAATCAGATGCAATTTTATTTTTATTAACAGTAATACATAATTTTCTCCATCATACAATACATTTTAAAATGAATTGCATGCCATTTATCAACTCAAAACATCCAATATTTTATATGATATTCTAAAATCTTACTGCAGTGTGCAACAGTGTCTCACAGCAGCCGCCGAGCGAACGCACAGAGTAACGTTAGAACATAATTATGTTCTAACGCAGTGTTTCTCAACTCCAGTCCTCGGGACCCACTGCTCTGCACATTTTGTATGTCTCTCTTACCTGACACACTCAGTTCAGGTCATGGAGTCTCTCCTAACGAGCTGATGATCTGAATCAGGTGCGTTAAATAAGGGATACATACAAAATGTGCAGAGCAGTGGGTCCCGAGGACTGGAGTTGAGAAACACTGCGTTAGAACATAATTTTCAACACACTCAAATGTATCTCATATAATAAACAGAGCTGTGTTACCTCATACTCATGACCGGAAAAGCGGAAGCAGAGCCGGCGACTGTGTCATAATAAAAGTTCCGCTGCTCGCGAGGCGTGTGTTGCGCAATCGCTCCAGCGCCCTCGTTCAGCTCCCACAACACTCGGTCCTGCTCTGCTTCATACTACAGTAACGTTAATAATCGCATCCATGAACATGATTTCTTCCCGACTTCCCGACGTGATTTCTTCCCCAAGATTCCGCACTCAAACTTGGCGTCATCAAGCTACGCCTTTGTTTTGAATAGGTGTTCTAGCGACCTCTAGCGGACAAAATTATTACATATTGTACCTTTAAAGTACAATGATGCTAAAATGTCCTAGAAGAGCCCAACTTATCATCATATATACATGTACAGTATCATTGGTAATAAATGATCCCCTGCCAGTATCATATTTACCTGGCAGGGGAGACACCATGATCAGGAAGGTTGTTCACCCAGGGTAAGGCTCGGCCACTGCACTCCGGCTGTGCTGACCCTAGCCAATTTCCCAAATGTGGGAACTTCGACTGCATAATTTATGGTAGTGTGGGACTGCATTCACACTCTCCCTCTTGGGGCAGTCATGGCCTAATGGTTAGAGTGTCAGACTGGTAACCCAAAGGTTACATGTTCGATTCTCAGTACCGGCAGGAAATGACTGAGGTCTCCTTGAGCAAGGCACCTAACACCCAATCACTCCCGGGGTGCCACAGCAAAATGGCTGCCCACTGCTCCAATTGTGTGTTCACTAGGGATGTGATGGTGAGGAAATTTTCCCACCAGTTAATCAACGTGTGACAACACCAGTAATACTGGTATCACCGGGGTGGGGGATCTGGAGTTGGGAGTTTTCTCCTCTCTCTTCACCAAGCTTTTAAATCGCTTATGGTGCATGACCACTGGCGCAGAGCAGAGCGAGCGTTTGCAATTAATTCCTATCAAAGCTCAACTTCCATAGGAATGAACTAAAAAAACACTCGTTTTGCTCCGCGCCAGTAAGATACGCACTATTAAGGGTGTTATCAATGCCTGTGTGGCCGTGCGCATTTTACTTTCGCTTCTGAATTAGCGCCAATTCGGGTGCAGCAATTGCTTGAATGGTGGGTTTATTATTGTTCTTCATGAAAAACACAACAACAAAATAGTACAATGACAAACTCGCTCAAATAGGCGCTATTACATTTCACTTCATCATCTTGTCAGTAAGGAGTGTGGCGAAATGGGCGAAGTGAGGTGAAATCTGACTCCTGCTGCTGATCTGTGCCACGGCTCTTGTTCGGCAGGCGCTGAATTGAGCAGACACGTTCAGTTTTTAATTGAAGTGTCTGTTCTCTAACTGAACTCAATGATTTTTATTACTAAAAAATCAAAACAACAGTGGGGGTGGTGCCACGGTGGGCAAGTGATGTAACCGGTGTTGTGGCTGAACACCGTCAACACCGGCTATCACAGCAAGCCTAGTGTTCACTATTCCTAATGTGTCTGCACTATAGATTTTTCATTCTGAATCAGATCTTCTGTTCTTTCTTTTGATATTTATTCATGCAAACAAAATATTCTGGGGTGCATGAAAGTTTTGTGAAAATAATCAAAAAAGCTGGCGATGGCTGGCAAACTTAAAAAACGCTGGCGAGGAAAGAGCTAAACCAAATTATTTCTGTAACTGTTAAAATTATTATTAAGTGTTATTTCTTTATTTATCAAAACTAAGAGGGTAAGTTGAGAACTACCACTAAAATTTTATTCTTTAAACATTATTTCTGTGAAATGGGTGTTTATGAATACTTATGTCTGACATAATTATTTTATAATTATGACATAATTATTTAAATAGTTTTGCCTTCATTTATTCATATTTCATTCATATTACCATGGTGAATAAATGGAGGGTAACAGCTTCTGTATGACCAATTAGAAAGATACAAACAAGAAAAGCAATAATCGTGCGTGAATGTTGGAGACAGTGAAAAGGCAGCTACTAAAGTCTAAAGCTACTGTATTTGAAAAAATCATTTTGCTAAGTCCTTCCATAACAGCAGAAGTAGAGAGCAGGACAAAGAGACTCACCACACTTCCTTTTAGACCCATAGTGCCTCCTTTGCCATGGTCTCCCTTCTCTCCTTTAGGGCCCTGGAGACCAGGGTCACCCTGTCGTCCGTTAGGGCCTGTGGGGCCCTGAGGACCAAGGGGTCCAGGCAATCCCTGCAGTTCACATATAGAGGTAACCAAATTAGTTTAACATATTACATATAGAAGATAAATGTAGGTAAATTTAAAGTGAGCTATCATGAGGATTTAGAACATAAAATATACAAGTTATTTCATAAAAACAGTAATGTGGACACCTTATTTACACTTAAGATCACAAAGATGTTGCTCACATGCATTAAACAGTAGTATGGAATGTTGCATACTACTAATTAAAATGTATTTTTGCATAATGCATTTCATTTCACATACTTTTTTTAATAGTTCACAGTATACAATGTGAACTGCACACTTCTTAGTATGCACACTGCACTAGTATATTCCATTTGGAACACAAACCAGACATTTTTTACATTTCAAAACATGCCCACTAGATGGCAAACTCTGCTAACACATTGTAAAGCTCTAAAGCACCACCTAGTGCTCTCAACACCACATGCTGTTTTTAGTTTAATATATTTGTTATTCCGTAACTTGATCTGAATTCATTCAGGAGCTGAAACATACTTTAGTCAAACTGTACTTCATAAAACATTTGCCTGATGTACTTATAACCATATTACAAATAAATAAATAAATAAATAATAATAATAATAAATCCTTTGTACATGCTGTACTTTAATAGAACTGTGATATTAGATGTGTGATTTGTAGTCCGCCCTCTTATCTGCATATCTGTCTGCTTCAAATTTAAAAACACACTACAAATGCAATTAATGTTAATCAAATTATATTTTTTCAGTGCAGTTTTAATGAAAAAAAGGACAATGAAACAAGATTGTGTTTGTGTTCATGACTAGAGATTTGTGTGGGTAAGAACGTGTTCTACTCTGATGGGAAAGATTGATAAACAGACGCCCTGCTGTCTCATGCACACTTAAACCCCCTGGCCCTAATCCACAGTCAGCCAACTGATCTGAGACCCTGTTAAGAGTGAAGGAGGAGAACATCAAGGATGCACTCTGTCTGATCAAAGACAATACTATGTACTGGATGTCATTCACACAAAGCACATCCACATCAACAGAGCATCAAAGAACATTCTAGATTAGTAGTGGCATCTGGGTAGTGTGCTGATTATTTGAGAAAGAGACTTGATGAAGCCACTGATTGAGCTTTGCATGGTAAGTATGGAGGTCTAAGATAGTCTACAGTGAACACAAAGTCGTTTCTCCACCCTTCGCTAAAGCTCTGTATTCACTCTTAAAAATAAAGGTCCTATAGGGGCTTTAGTTATAGGACAGTGGTCGGCAATAGGCAGCCCACGGGCCAAAACTGGCCCACCAGCAAAAATATCTGGCTCGCGCCCGCGGCCACATTATTTTGATAGCGGCTGGTTCTGAAATAGATCTTTGTCTTGTGGTGCCGTCTAATATTATCACCGTGTTTACACCAGACGTGACTTTTTTCGTGCCGCGCCGCAACAGCTAAAAGCTGTCTACTCTGAACTCGACAAACCAACCGTTGCAAAGCACTTGGACTATGTCAGAAATAGAACGGGGAATGCGTTTACTGTCGGGAATTTGTTGTGTAGCGTCGCGCCGCATCCAGTGCAGACAATATCAATGATTATAATGGGTTCTATTATCTTTTGATGCGTCGCGTTGCACCACTCGCATCCGGTGTAGACACGGTGTTATATTCTTTGCAAACAGCGACAACTTCGTTGCAGATAAAAAACACACCGGCTTTGCATTCACAAAACTAGGTAAGAACGCATAGTTGTCTTTCTATTCTTCTTTGTATGCCCTATTTTCGCTGTCAACTTTCCTCTTTAAACTCTTTGATAGTACCATTTTCTTTCACCAGCTAGCTTAAATGTTAACATCACTCTGCACACAACGTAATAGCGTACCTCCAGCATGCAAACAATTAAATAAAACATAGTTTGTTAAGAGCATGACTCAAACATGCCATTAATGGGCTTATTCAAGTCCCCTTTTATTTTTTGAGTTATTTTTATCCATTCCTCATCTCCCACATATGTGTGTTTTAGCAAGGCGGTCTGTGTTGCAAGTTGGTGAATGAAGATACTTGCCAGGTTACGTGTCACTACTCTGCTTTATTAATTTATCCAGTGTAAAACCCGGACACCGCCACACAAATGTGGCTTTTTGTTAATGACTGTCCTACATGATTTAACACAGAGTAACAGCTCACTACCAGTTACAAAAGACACTAACAGTTTGTCACAGGCAATTATAGTTGCATTTTCCATCAATTAATTTCATTCATCATTTGACTATGTTCATGGCACACCATCTAGTGGCAAAAGTTTTTTTGGTCTGATGTCAAACTTAATTGCCGACCCTTGTTATAGGAACTCAGTTATAGGAACTAGCCACCAAGGCGGTCCCCCACGAATGAAATGTTCCTCTAGGGCCATTTTCCTGGTTGCATTTGCAAAGCCAGTAGGAACTTTGAAGTGACATAAGCTGGTCGACAGCAACATAATTTAAGCACCATTCAACAACGTCAACGACTCCATAGCATAAAGGTTGAGAATGCCTGGACTTACCCATTTACTACCATAGTAGGAAAAATAAATACTATGGTAGTAAATGGGGGGCGAGATCTGTTTGGTTACTGACATTCTGCCAAATATCTTCCTTTGTGTTCAGCAGAACAAAGAAATGTATGCAGGTTTGGAACTACTTGAGGGTGAGTAAATGATGACAGAATTTTAATTTTTGGGTGAACTATCCCTTTAATAGAGGAATTAAAGAGCTTTTAAAAAGTATTTTTTAAAAAACAAAAAGTTTCCAGGACCTGCCGCCCACCTGTCCTCCCATAAATCATGCCTATTTTGACAGATAATGAGAAGAGGTTCAAAAGCGATTAACTAAAAACAAAAAAGGTGCCAGATTACAGTCAAGAAAAACTTGTAGTTTTAGGTTTGAAGAGGGCAGGCCACAACATAGAGGTCTTAAGGTCCTCATCAGTCAAAAAAAAGATAAGCCATGTTCGTGAGGTGTCCTGTGACTCTGGAGGTCAAGTACAATGACACCTGACCTCACCGATAAGGCCAGGCTACTGTTTAAGCAGAGCAAGTATGAAGCTATGTTTTTTTGCAGTAGGTACAGTTTGTCCTTTAAAGTACTAAGTGAAATTGCAGACACTTTTTCTCAGAAAAAGTTTCAAGTAAATATAAATGTTCTTTTATTAGTTGTGTGCCAGTGATTCTGTCTGTGTGTTAAAGTCACCATGAAATCAAAAATGACAATTCCTGTTTTATGGAATATTGCACTATTTATTTTAAATGATATATCAGTGTATCCCCTATCTCTTGCAGTGAAATTACAGGCCTTGATAAACTTCAAGCAAAATCGAAGAACGAATTGATGTGGCATCATTTCAGACAAAATCAGGCCAAAAAGAAGTTCATTTTGGGAGTTCGAAATAGCTTGCCAAAGCAAACTTTCCGGAAAAGTTTGCTACGGCTGGTAAACACCTTTGTACTACATTGTACTTCATGTGTTTTTTTAGTTATTGAGAGGAAAGTGTGCAGCACATATTTTCATATTCATCTAAACGCTGCTTTCAGCAGTGTGGATGCGGCGTCGTATGTTCGCTAACAGTATACCGCTGGTCATGTAGTTCGAACTTCGTTTTACCCCTGAGCAAAGAATGAAAAAGAACTTTGCTTGAGGCTTTAAGTATGTTGATGTGTAGGGGACAGCCACTTCAGATGTTGGCACTGGGCTTTTATGAAGTTATAACTGTTCAAGAGAATACTGACTTGGCTGAATATGAAGTGTGACAACTGTGAGAACTGAATTGGTATTTAGGAACCTAAATTTATCTGCCATAGTAACAGCAGTAGTGAGGCTGGTATTGGGGGGCACTTTGTTAATGTAGTTGATATTTCCCATGGTGGAAAAAACAACAAGTGGTTCTAGAGACATAAGACATCTCTCAGGAAATTAGCCATAATATATGACAAACAATTCATTTTTAAAAAAACTCAAGGGAGCATTTAAAAAACATTTCTTAACTCTGCAACTTATTACCATGGAAATAGGGCATGAGGAATGTTTTAATGCCATGGAAAAAGAACTTGACTGATAGACCAACTAAAATAGATTTTGTTGAATGTCTACTGAGCCTAAAATGAAAAGACTGACATTAAATGACACAATAAATGTAATGGGTCATGTTTATACAGGCTAAAATGTTTGTTGTACCTGAAATGTCAAATGTAATTGGACATGATTCACAGGCTGTAGAATTTGAAATAATAAACAAGTAATTGTTTTAATGATAGCCGTTTTAATGACTCAAGCTGAATGAACTACACAAGTTTGTTTCAAAACTGATGATCATGTTCTTCATCATGATTTCCCTGCTGAAAAATCCAGCATAAACAGCACAAATTCCATGTCTGTCCAGGCTAGATTATGCTGGTTAGAGCTGGTCTAGATGGTGGACCACCATAGTCATGCTATTCTTACTGCCTTGCAGTGAGATTCTGGCTAGAGAGGAAAGTAACTGAGAGGAGTGTTCTCCATACAATGCACTACAAGTCCTTACAGAGATATAGCCCATTGATATTTAAGTAGCTCATTATTTAGCAGTTTTATTATCTAGCAAATCCCTTCTTTCTCTAGAGCCACGTTTACTCACACTTTTCTGCCAAATATATTATATGCTTCCCAAAATACATAATGTCCTACTCTCCACGGCACGGTAGCAACATCCTAACAATCACCCTAAAACCCTTTGCAAATACATAGCAACAAACTAGCAATGACCCAGGAAATCATATATTCGCTGTTGTTTAAATAAATATAAACATCCCGCGTAATGCCTTCCAGCGCAAGTTTTCACCCCTACATGTCCTTGATATGCTTTGTGCGGACACATTATCTGTTGATAGTTTTTAGCAAAATAAAGCATTAACGTATCTGGTCTTAGTCTATCTGCAAGTCACAGTCATTGAAAATAAAACAAAGTTTATTAAGATAACATTACTACATGGCCACAGCCTAGCTGTATTTTTCTTCTTCTTCAGAAAAAGCTTTGTATTTGTGCCCACATGCAAAGCCTTTAAGGTATAAAAGATCAAATACAGGAGATTTGTTATTTCCTGGGCCGTCACCAGCAACCAGGTCAATTCCCTGCTGGCCATCAAACGCCCTGTCCCCTACTATGTGTCTTCCTGATTACTTGACCCATTTTCTGTTCTGCTAAACAGGGGAAATCCAACATGCTGTGCTCAGGAGAACCAGCAGACTTACATAAATATAGTAATATAAAAAATACAAAAACAAAAACAAAGTGCTTTCACTAGTGGTCTCTCTTAGGCTTGTGTGTAATTATTCACTGCACTCTTAGAAAAAAGAAAAGAAAGAAGTTTCAATTTAAAGAACACTTTAAGCTAAAAAGGATCTATATCAGGAGAACTCTCTAAAACAATTGAGTAAAACTTTTACGAGCTATTTATTCCATAAAATTTATTTTAAATTTAAATTAAATTAAAACAAAATTAATTAAACTAAATCCATAAAATGGTCCCATGATGGGAACCCCTAAATGGTTCTTTATATGAAGCATCTGACAGAACCCTCTAAGGTTCTAGAACTTTTACTTCAAAGGGTTTGGGCTGCATATTTCTCCCTCATGACAGAACATGACATTTTTTAAACAGTATTTCTAAAACTTGTATCTTTATTTCTTTATTCTTACAGTAACATGCAAAAGTTTGGTATCAGTAAGTTGTTTTTTAAGAAATGTATATGTGACGAGCAGGGCGGGCGAGAGCCGTGAGGGAACGGCGCGAGGCCGGTGACGCGAGTGTTAATGATCGTCACCTGTGAGGCGCACCGGCCTCGAGTCCCTCACGGAGGAGCTCCGGGAGCATAAAAGGAGGAGCGACGACAGTGAAGGACGAGAGAGGACCAGGCCTGGACTTTATGTTGTGTTTTATTATGTTTGTGTGGCCGGCAGACGTCCGCGAGGGTCTGCCGGCATTACTTTCGTTTTGTTGGTTTATTTATAAATTAAAGTTTATTGTTTGAACGTTCGCCGGTTCCCGCCTCCTTCTTCCCGTATTTACGAACTGTGTTACAGTATACTTTTACTCTTGCAGCAAGGATGCATTAAATTGATCACAAGTTACAGTAAAGACAAAATGTTGTGAAACATATCTATTTCAAATACATTCTGTTCCTTTGAACTTTCTTTTCATCAAAGAATCCGGAAAAATATATATATCATGGTTTCTACAAAAATGTTAGGCAGCACAACTGTTTTCAACATAATTATGTTTATTAAAATGAATGATTTCTGAAGGATCATGTGAAACAGAAGACTGGTGTAATGAAGCTGGAAATATATTCATATAGAAAAAAAAAAGTTATTTTAAATGTATATTTCTCAACATTACTATTGTTTTTGTTTGTTTTCTTTAACCATATTTTTTTACCAAAGCCTTGGTGAGCATATGAGGCTTCTTTCAAAAACAATAAAACAAATCTTACCAACCTCAAACTTCTTAATGGTAATGTATATCTCATGAGGCCTTGGCAGTAATGGAACTGGCAACACTCTTCATAAGGTGTACTTTTAGTGAAATGAGCCAGTAATGATGATAGACAAGCATGAGCACTGGCAGTCTGCAGTACTTAAATCTGAGATGAATTCCTGGCACAATACAGCAAATGCACTCAGATGAAAAGGTTCTTGGCCCAAGTCCTATCAATCGTAGATTAGCATGAAAGCGTACAAGCGTGTGTTTGTGTGTAGCCGTAACCTTCCATACACCCACCTCCATAAACGCAGTCAGATGAAGCCAATGTCTCTGATTAACTCTACAAAGGTAGATTTATGGTTTGTAAAAAATTTTTTTATTTGTTCATCATCTGGCATTGCTTTAAGATCAAATGTCCTTCAGCCCTGCTGATCACGTTACTCAGTACTCATTTCTGTCCTGTCCCATCCTACCAATGCAGATGCTAATGAGGAGTGAGCGGCCCAACTCAGATCTGACAACAAACGAAAAATATGAGTTGATGTGAATAATTACTGTTTAGTGAGTAAATGATGGCAAAATCTTCATTTTTGGGTGAATCATCGAGTTAGCTGAATTTTAACCAGCTTTCAAATAAACATATTCACCCTTGTGTCATTCTTAATCGTTCTTCTTGATATTTACCATGTTCTTTTTGTTTGTTTGCTTTTTGTTTTTCATAATGACAAAATATCAAAGAATATCCTGGCCACTCTTTTCCATATAATGAAAGTGAATGGGGACTTTTTGGGGACAAAATATCAAAAGGGGGCCATCGAACCATAAACATGGTCTATATGTGTCACAATATAATCCAAATCTACTTAAGCCTTACGATACCATTGTGTGCTGAACAAACAAATTCAAATTTAACTCGGTTTTGACATCCAACCTGGCATGGCACAACTAAAGGTACCACATTTAAGTGAATTTTGTCACAATTATCAGTGAATAATGACTGCCTATCTTCACACAGCTTCAACTATTATGTGGCTTCGGAAGACTTGGAAGACTTTACAGTGCACAGTGACAGCTCAAGTCTCCATTCACTTCAAAATTTCAGTTTGTGTTGCACAGAATAAATAAATTCAGTTTGAAGTGTCATGAGGGAGAGTAAATAAATTTGACAGAAAATAATTTTTATTTTTATTTTTAAAGTTCAACTATGTGTAAAGATGGAAGACAAGAGTCAGAAATAGGGCAAAAACTCGAAACCAAAGGAAGAGTAAAGTGCAGCTGAATGGCCCTTAATGTATTTAGACAAATACAAACAGACATGGCCCTAAGTGTACATTTGTGTGCGGAGGAAATGAGCGATTAGCCATTAGTTCAAGTCACTGACAGCCCCAGGGTGTGCCAGGTAAGAGTGAAACTCTCCCAGGGTTCTCCAGTTCAGAGTGGAGACATAAAACGTATAGGTTATTTCCTGTTTCTCTCACCCTCTGCTTCTGCCTCACACCATCACTTCGTCTCCGCATAAATCTCCTGTCTTTTGTTTTGTCATTCCTTTCATTTCACTGCATGTCTCTCCAAGATAAATTAGTTTAAATTCTGTTATTTAATCTGCTGACTCTGTTGGCCTTAACAAAATTCAATCCTTCTTGAACTTTCCATGTTTCCCATCTTCCCATGCAAACCCCCTGTGTCTTCACTGAGTGTAACAGTGATGCCACATTTGAAGGGTTAAGTGGCTCCTCACCTCCTCCATTACCTCATCACCCAACAATCTGCAGGAAAAAACAGGAGGCGTGGAAGAGTTGAGGAGCTGGGATAGCAGTAAATTAAGAGGCAGTCTTTTAAGTTAATGTTTGTGTCTGCAACTAAGCAAGATGCATAGAAGGATAATACTGGCTTATAGAAAAAATACACTGTATGTTTGAAAGCATAGTTGAATCCTTGAACCTTGAGCTATCAGAAAATGAAGCTCTAGCGCAAGTTCTGCCGGGAAGACTCAAATGTTACGTCACTTATTAGTTCAGATCTAACCAATCATTATCTAACACTTGGAGTATAAATGATCGGTACTTACACGTCTGAGTTCGCAGATGCTGACGCCAACCTTCACGTCGGTGCGGGATATAGCTTGTTTAAAATCCAGCCTGACTTGTCGTTATCCATTAAATTACTGATATTTCAATCTAAAACTTAAGCTCCAGTGAACCACTTTGAAGCAATGTTCCTCTCTCGATGCGTACAGACCTATCGTGATTATCTAAATAATCACACAGATTACAAAATGTTTGCGCATTTTGATTTACTACTCCAATGTAAAAAAAAGTTATTTTAGACGGGATAGCTACATTTACGTTCAGGTCAGCCTATAATTTTGAATGTTCATTGAGCTGTTGCGGCAATAGGAGAAAAGATTCCCGTTTAATTTCAGAAGCATGCAGGTTCTCTCTTCGTGGATTTCTATTGTTTTCTAATTTCGTCTCAGCAGTATCATCAAAGGGTAAGTCACGGCTGCAATCTTCACCATCCTCGCCTCTTCACTACAGATCAGCCATTTCATCTCAGTGATAAGTGTTTTCATCGTGTTATGCACATTGATGTTGGTTGGGCGAAGAATCGTCTTTTGCTCTCTTTTCACATTCATAATCAGTATTATGCAAGTGCACGCATTTGTTAGAATCAGAACGCTCGTTGGTCAACGTGAGTGCTTGTAGTCCTTGTTCGCATTGTAACATAGCCTATAGCACATTGTTAATGATTCATCCACATGATTCAAGTACCATTCGTTTTAGGAAGAAGCTACAAAACAAATAATGGCGCACCATATCCGGATATCGTTGCAAGGCTCGGAAAACCCTAATTGTGGTTTAAACCTTAAAACAACACACACCCACATCATTACATTGTAATGTATAGTCTAGATCATTCCAACGAGACATTGTGTTATCTTTTTCTGCGACTGTATATTGCAATTCGTCATAAAATCATCAGTTTACTCAAATAACTCTTTGGAAATTAATACTAATTCTTGAACGACTGGGGTGATTTAAAGGTACAGTATGTAAGAATCTTGGGACATGTGGTCTCCACCTCAGCGGACGGTGCAAACGAATAGGGATAGGACTCGGGAAGAAATCATGTTCATAGATGCGATTATCAACGTTACTGTAGTGTGAAGCAAAGCAGGAGCGAGTGTTGTGGGAGCTGAACGAGGCCGCTGGAGCGATTGCGCAACACTCTCCACGAGCAGCAGAACTTTTATTGGGGGGGGGGTTTGCTGCGTCCTGACGGGGTTAGTTCACCCAAAAATGAAAATTCTGTCATTTATTACTCACACTCATGTCGTTCTACACCCGTAAGACCTTCGTTCATCTTTGGAACACAAATTAAGATATTTTTGATGAAATCCAATGGCTCAGTGAGGCCTGCATTGCCAGCAAGATAATTCACATGCCCATATGATACTAAAAACATATTTAAAACAGTTCATGTGACTACAGTGGTTCAACCTTAATGTTATGAAGTGATGAGAATACTTTTTGTGTGCCAAGAAAACAAAATAATGACTTTATTCAACTTTATTCTAGTGATGGGCGATTTCAAAACACTGCTTTATGAAGCTTTGAAGTTTTACGAATCTTTTGTTTCGAATCAGTGATTTGGAGTGTGTATCAAACTGCCAAAGTCATGTGAACCATTGAAATTTCGAAACGTTTCGAAACACTTATGACGTATTGAAGCCTTGTTTACTGAAATCATGTGACTTTGGCAGTTTGATTCACGCTCCGAACCACTGATTCGAAACTAAAGATTCGTAAAGCTTCGAAGCTTCATGAAGCAGTGTTTTGAAATCGCCCATCACTTGATATTGTTGAATAAATCATACCATTCATAACATCTTCATACAACTTCATAACATTCAGGTCGAACCACTGTAGTCACATGAACTGTTTTAAATATGTTTTTAGTACCTTTCTGGGCATTTGAAAGTGTAAATTATCTTGCTCTCAATGCAGGCCTCACTGAGCCATCATATTTCATCAAAAATATCTTAATTTGTGTTCCGAAGATGAATGATGGTCTTACGGGTTTGGAACGACATGAGGGTGAGTAATAAATGACAGAAGTTTTCATTTTTGGGTGAACTAACCCTTTAAATTGATCAAAAGTGACAATAAAGACATACAAAAGATTTATATTTCAAATAAATGCTGTTCTTGTTCCTGAAATTCTGCAAAAAAAAATTATCATGGTATTCACAAAAAATATTAAGCAGCACTAAGTTTTCAACATTTGATAAAAATTAGAAATGTTTCTTGAGCACCAAATCAGCATATCAGAATGATTTCTGAAGGATCATGTGACACTGAAGATTGAAGGAGTAATGATGCTGTAAATTCAGCTTTGCCATCACAGGAATACATTTTAAAATATTTTAAAACAGAAAATAGTTTTCGAAATTGTGATAATTTTCCATAATATTACTGTTTTTGCTGTATTTTTGTTCAAGTAAATGTAGCATTGCAGAGGTGAGCAATGCGCATCGCATGAGGTCATGTGTTTCTGAATCAGATACAAACAGTAGCTCTAATCTAAGAGGTTGACTCAGGAAACAGGAAGCACTCTGGAGAGTAAAGGCAGGAAGCTCAGGCATTTGTCATCAGGACTACAAACTACTGTAGGAATGCAGGTTCAGGAAGGTCTCAGAAAAAAAATTCCACTGGAAGTGTCAGAAATTACCAGATATCTAAAGGAATAGTTCACAAAAAAAAAAAAAAAATCCTGTCATCATTTATTCACCCTTATTTGTTCCTAAACTCTTTGCTGTTATATTTAGTGGAACACAAAACAAGAATGTTTGAAGAAAATGTCAAGAATTTCTTTAGTGGATTTTTTCCCACAAGTTTTCGAAACACATTCCGACCCAGAAGAGGATGAGAATTTCTCAGCAA
This sequence comes from Anabarilius grahami, assembly GCA_003731715.1. Classification (NCBI taxonomy): domain Eukaryota; kingdom Metazoa; phylum Chordata; class Actinopteri; order Cypriniformes; family Xenocyprididae; genus Anabarilius; species Anabarilius grahami. Next base: position 2,970,116 of record RJVU01047220.1, on the reverse strand, counting down.
TCCATGATAATTTCAATGTCCTCACCCACTTGTATCATTGTGAAATATTATGTTTCTAAGGCAGAATTCCAAGCAGTAGTGAGTAGATCCAGCCCCAGTCCTGGATCAAATTAGTCACAAGAGCTCTCTGAGGCCACAACACTGCTGTGGGAAACGAACAAAGAGAACAGTGCATTGCCTTGACCTATAGAATTCTAGTTCATCACAGTAATACAGCCAGCATGGAGACAGAAATAGCACCTAGCTTATATTAAACCTATAACATTCCTTTATAATTACTCACTACAGATATGGATGAGTAACTGCTAGCAGGCTAATACATTTTAGATGTTTTTAAACTAAGAACATGTGCATTAGACAAGGATGATATGACTCATTTATCCTGATTACAATAAAAGTGAATGAGAAGACGGCACTCCAGGTGTCTATACTTGCCCTATTTGTTTTCACACATTGTCTACGGCAGGACCAGAACAAAATTAACTGCAAAAATAATATACTACCCATAATGAGATTACATGTGATATCATCATCATGTGCTAATGTGAATCACTCAAGCAGGTGCAAAGGGTCTCGTAGGGCTGCTTTGGGTGGTCTGTAATGTTCCCTCTAATATTTGTTTTTTTCTTAGCAGAACTACTTCTACTGGGAAACTGAACCTTCGGACACCTGAGCAGAAATACCTCATGTCAGGGTTGCCAAGCTTGGTTGCCTGGCTATAGTGATATTTTGATGACATGGGCTGAATCATTGACACACCGCTTTTGGGAGTTTTAAGGATCCAGGAATTCATTTTTAACTTGTCTTATTTGAAAATTAGCCAAATACTCCCCAAAGTTGTACTAGATGCACTTTTTAGAAACTGACCATATTAAAGAAATCGTTCACCCAAAAATGAAAATTCTCTCATCATTTTCTCACCCTCATGCCATCCCCGATGTATATGACTTTCTTTATTTGGATAAACACAAAGATTTCTAGGACAATAATCCATCTCTGTGAGTTCATATAATGCAAGTGAATGGGTGCCGCTCGGTTGACGCTTGAAAAACCACATGGTAATTCATACATCTCCGGTAAACAAATCAATGTCTTCTGAAGTGTAACTATAAGTGTGTGTAAGAAATTACTAATAATTTTAACTTTTTGAACTATAAAACATTGGTTCCGGTCTACTGTAATACAAGCATTCATGAGGGACGTTGCGACACGTGACGTAAGTGCGTTGTGAAGTTCTCACGAAAAGTAACGCCACTTCGCATTTGAGCTTCACAACACACTAACATCACATGTGTGTCATTAATCCACTGGGGTTGTATGGATTACCGATGCGATCGTTGTGTGTTTTTTTTTTCAAGTGTCGACCAAGCAGCACCCATTCACCTTTAATAAAAAAGTGTGTTTATCTGATGAAAGAAAGTCATATATATCGGGAATGGCATGAGGCTGACTAAATGAGAGAATTTTAATTTTTGGGTGAACTATCCCTTTAAATTTTCTATATGCTAGTTAGCTAGCTAGGTAATATTACATGTCCTCTCAATCCATTTGTTTATTTTCTCCTGTATTGCCACTTTATTAAGATCCCAATACTGTTATAAAAATATAGCTACAAGCAGCAATTATCGGAGTTTGGAGGCTTTAAACAAAAGGTATTATGTTTCATTTAGCAATGATGTAACCACTTAGATTATAGATGGAAAACACCATTAACAGCCAATACAGGCAATTTACTAAAGAAATGTGTTTTAACATGGTTTAAACATGGTTTAAATGGTTTTTAAAGTTTTTTAACAGTTATAGCTCCACCTATGGTCCGATCTCCATACAAGTTTGCATGCTTGTTTAGAATCATATGTCGAATATGCTCACCTATTTTCGTAAAGTTTTGAGTTTCTGTTTAGGAGTTATAAGCTTTTGCATGCACTTGGCCATGCCTATTTTTATTGACCCTGTTATAGCTACCCAAAGGGTAAAGTTCAACTTTTTTTTAATAGTTATTGACCTAGAGAGTACAGAGAATTGTGCTGCATTGATTTTATTGAGGTTGAGCAAACCTAGGACTAGCTTGCAAAAGTAGGTTTTTAAAAAAATCCCAAATACTCAAATATTTTATGACAATTGAATCTGCATTTCATGCATCATGCATTTTGTCTGTCTTGAGCCAAGGATTTCAACAATATAAGATACTTGAGCCTACGCCTAATGGTTTAGGAGTTAATGTATTAGCGATTTCGTACTTTTCACCACTGTAGTTCCCCCATCAGGCCAATTGGGGTGAGCCTTGGTGACATTGTAGATGCTGTGAGTACTACAAGCCCTCAAAGTTTCAAGTCTCTACAACTTACGGTTTGGTCTGCCCGATCACTTTTAGGGAAGAATGCTGATCCTTAGAAATTTTAACAATTACAATAGGGTCCCTAAATATTACTTGTGTAAAATGTATGATGCATGAAAAAATGCATGCACGTTTTGAAGTTGTAACTATATTTTGGTTCAGTTATAATGCCAAACTGTTATTTATGCCAAACTGATGTGAAATGGAAATATGTGCAAAATTGTAATTTAAGTTATGCACTGTGGAAAGCATCACTCAACTGTATTAAACACACTCTGTTGGCACCTGCCGTGGTGAGTAGATCAAATAAAACACAAATTTGAAGGCCAAGACAAACTGGGTTATGCTAATTTCTTAATATGGTTTGCTCTGTGTTTTGTGGCCATTTTTAAACGTGTCTTTTTATCGTACAAATGTGTTTTCACTTCTATAAGTGACGTTACTGACAGAGATCCTTCATGCATCAGAGCACATATTCAACTAATCCACAACAAAATTATCACCTGCCTGGCCTCGCAAAATTCACCAGCCAAATAGAACATTTCCCTGCCACAAACACATGTTCTTCATGTTTCTTCATGTTCTCCATCTGGTTATTGGCAGCTAGATATGAAGTAGTCACTTTGCGGAGTGCAGAAAGAAATTTGATTGGTGCAGAATCTTGAGGAGTCCAATAAATAATATTTGTGTTGGACCATGTCCTATGAGCAGATTTAGCGATTTATTTAGCGTTGTTTTGTTATTTGGCGTGAAATTTCGTTGGGTGGCATGAGAGTGTGAGAAAGAGCCTAAAAGCATGTCTCACACTAAAAGCTTGAGAGTTAGCAACTCTTCTCATGCAACCTGGAACGGTGCTTACGCAGATGTTCACTAGAATATTTATGCTTGATGCTTGATTTTGTTAGTTTCTTTGACAGGGTTTTATTTTCTACAATAACTAAAAACACAAAAAGCCTAACATTATACCAAATGTAATATTGGTATTTAAAATAATATTTCACATCCTCTCATAATTTACTAACCTTCATGTCATTCCAAACACATATGATTTTCAATAAAGTGCTTCACACTTCAGGTGGTGGAAATGTCTACCTTGCTTCTGTTTTAATGCCATTTGGCAAAAGGTGCTTTTCTGACCCCTACTGGACTGGAGCTTTTTTTTTTTTTTNTTTTTTTTTTTTTTTTTAGAAAGCTAGGATGCAGGGTCAGAAAAACTGATACACTTGTCTCACAAATATAATCATCAGTGTCTACACTGTTTAAATTATGTACAGTCATCCATCTCTGATTAAAACACTTTTTCTACACAATTTGAGTCTGTCTTTTGCACAGAAGTCTGTCTTCTTTTCACAGAAGCAGTATCAGAGGTGCATGGCTGGACACACTCCCAGCTTAGCGGTAGAGCTGCTGAGTACTTCTCACCAACCCTCACTGTTTCCCATCATTAGGAAGGTCTAGTGACTGTCGATGTATTTATGAAAGAGGGAGGCTGGTGCCAGAACACTTGGCATTTACAAGATGCAAATCCTTTTGTGTGCATTACACAATTACAGTATAATGACTTGGGACTGTTGTTTAAATTTCTACTCATTTGTTTGACATCTCAGTTAATCTTGTGCCATTTGGATACTAAGCACCGATGTGAGATACCAAATACAGAATAACGTCATTGGTGATGTGCAGATCCATACAAAGTAAACAGTGAGCAGGTCATGTGATGTGAAGCATGCTAGTGATGTCATGACAGTGAGGAGACATCTAACTGACTCAACAAATCAGATACAATACTTTGGTTAGACATTTTGGCTGAGGGTAGAACATATTTCAGCATGATCAAAGGGTAGAGAAAATAAATTTCATGAAGATGTGAACCTGAGAGTGACCTCAGCCGGCTGTATAGCGAGGTACCTACCCAGATCTCTGCCCAGCGCACTGTCTTTGGCTTTAAAAGGTAAATGTGAGCTTCATTCTCTCAACTTCCCCTAATGGGTGCCAGTAAACACACAGACACAAAGACAGACTGGGCAAGAGAGAGCTGGTGAAAAAGAGTGTGAGGAAGTCCAGACCTCCATGTGCATCTATGTGTGTACTGTTAATGCATGCCAAAAACTGTACAGAATCACACACACACACAAAACTGTACAGAATCACACACACACACACACACACACACCCATATACAGTCATGCCGGGTCCAAAAAATGGTCAATTAAAAACTCTGTATTCCCACGGCTTTATGAATTCACAGTGCACTGAATGTTTTACATTTACATATTTTGCTGATGCTGTTTATGTGTAATTTAGAGGGTCAGTCTAGTATTAGAACAGAATGAACAGAAATGGAAAGCATCCCTGCTATTAATGTCTATCGTGCCAAAAGACCATAAACTGAAATCTGGTCTGAGTGCTTAATCTCCATCGGGAGCATACAGGAAAGCCCTTTAACACAAATGATGGGAAATAAGGCCAAAAAGTGACTTTTACCCTCTAATACGCAAACAGATAAACATTCTTAAGGCCAGAACGTGCAGGTCAGTGTGCTTGGATGATGGGAAAATCCTCCTTGGATCTGATTCCAATTGAGTCTCTCTGGAGCTTTAGGCCAAGGGTTACGGGTCAAAGGTTGTGTCCTGAATGCTCACAGGTTGAACTGAACCTTGTGCCTCATGTTCTTATTCAACTTTTGCCACAGAATGTACACGTGCCACAGAATACTACTCACAGACGCAGTTCTTTATTAGGACATTTATCACATTTTGGTTAATTTCTTTTTTATATATATAAACTAGGGCTGGGACAATACATCGATTATCAATTCGCAATACAATGAATCTGGATCGATTCTGAAATTTCCCGAATGTATCGCGATTCTCTCTCAAATCGATTCCGAGCTTAGTTTTTAACAGCAAATGGCAGATGGCACTACGTGCTTTAGAACAGGGGTTCCCAAACTTTTCAGCCCACGACCCCCAAAATAACAATGCCGGTGACTCGCGACCCCCACTATCTTCGGAGGTGGTTAAAGTATACAAATGTTGTGCGCAATGGCACACACGCACTAACGCCTGTTTCACACATACTCTGTTTGCAGTGCGCAATTTTTTTCTGTGGCCATGTTAACAGATTAGAGCGTTCACACTGCACACAGATGCAGTCCGGCACTGCGTTCCAGGAGCGGTGCGTCTGCAGCTTTATATACTGCGTCTGCAGTGATAATTTACACACCATCTATTTTTGCTTTGCTGCATCGCACTGAATTAAAACTATAGCGCATTGTTCACATTAAAATAAACTATGTCAAATGTATTGACGCGAAAAACTAGTAATTTCACAATAGATGCATATAATTTAAAGTCTCTGTTACACAGTCAACACATGGCTTTTTTGCCTCGGGTAGAGCGAGGAAAATGACACCTTACCAGGCATTTAGGTGAACAAGGAGACATAATGGATAGCACTCGTCTCTTCGTGAAGGTGGAAAAACAAAGTTCTTTATGATCTGAGGGATTTCTTGTAAAAAGATTTAAAAGAAAGGAAAGAGGAGAGTCGCCTGTTTTTTTCTATTTTGTTTTAATTTAAAATGTTTGTGATTTTAACATTAAACTTATGTTTAAATGTTTTGCCACTTAAGTAAGCAACGTAATATATAAATCTAGATTACTTTATATAAATATAAATTCATGAAATGAATAAAACGTTTAAATGTAGTGCGTTTAAACGTGACATCTATAAATATAGTGTATACGAAGAGAATCGCAATGCTGACGAGCCATGTTCAGTAACAACTTTTGGATTTGAAATAAAAATAAGTAAATGTTGCGTTTGTGATATACAGCCATGGATCAGTTGCGCACTGCAAACGCGGCATATGTGAAAGCACAATAGCGTGTGCTGCATGTAGCTACTGCAAAGGCATGACGGGGGTGCTTCTCCGCTCTCCTCCGCTGGCCTCCCTGCGTTGTCTTTTTTGGTCAATATTAACCAACGTTTCATTTCGACAAAAATAATATCCAAAGCTTAAAGCTTAACGAATTACCTACGTGGACATGTCTGGTGCTGTAAATTGACCTGCTTCAACTGATGCTGTTGCTAATATGTTGTTAATCTGTCGTAATCACTTCAGGAGTCACGGTCGAGGGGAAGGGAAATCAAAAGGTTGATGGCTTTTTTTATTTGCATGGTTTTTGTTTTTAATTTATCTAATATTTTATAGTATTTTGTTACAATTATTGATAAAATATGCAATTTCTAATCTTTTTTTTTTATTTCTGGAAATCATCTTGTGACCCCTCCCTCGCTGTCTCTGAAACACACACACTCTGCTTGATTCCAGTTCCTTTACACACACACTTGTCATTCATAAAGTTTGAAAAGGTTGAAGTGAATTACAAGGGTATGTGCAGTGTTTGCATTAATCTCGCATCATAAAAGCATTCTGAGCCGAAGTGCAAGTATATTTAACCACTTGACAGAATGCACGAGCGCTCTTCAGCAGTCTTCTTCATGAGTATTTGAGTGTAAAAAGTAGCCTAGAGCACCATCTGCAGTTAAAAACGAAGGCTCAGAATTAATTCGACAGAGAAAAAATCAGGATCGATCCAGATTCTTTGTATTGCGAATCGAGAATCGAGAATGTATTGTCCCAGCCCTAATATATACAGATACAAATATTAGGGCTGTGTCTATATGATATGATTTTTAAAGTGCCCCTATTATGCTTTTTTTTTTAATATATTACCTTTCATGCAGTATATAATATAGCTGTTTGTGAATGTAAATTGTTTGCAAAGTTTTAAAGATCAAAGTGCATGACAAACAAAGTTATTGTCTCCTAAAAGACTCCTCAAACACTGCAGTTATAGCTAAAGCCAAGACGAGTTTGGTTCGTGTTGTCGAAATGTTGAGAAGATTCTGTTTTCAGTGATGCGTGCACTACAAAAAGATAAGGACTCGCGCTGGAATTTATACGGAAAAAACTATGCCATTGTTCATATTACTGTAAATCAAGCACTGAGGAAGCCTCCTGAGCTGTAATTTAGATATGGTAATGGGCGTTTAATTTCTGACACGCGCTGTAAGAGGCAGACCAATCACAACAGACTAGGCTGTCTGACCAATCAGATCAGAGTAGGCTCTTGGAAAGGAGGGGTTTAGAGTGACTGACTCTTTGAACAAACCGTTTTCAGACTCTTTGAGAAATGAGATGATGTGCAATGTATGTTATGAGAAAATGTTATGTTTTTTGACCTTGGGTGTTAGGAACCTTTAAAATAGCATAATAGGGGGCACTTTAATATTAGTATTTGAAGGAATAGTTCACCAAAAAATAAAAAGTGTGTTATAATTTATCCTAATCCTCATGTCGTTTCAAATCCAGTATATCACACTCCAGGGGTGTGTCTCAATCAGCTCCCTAGCTTCCAAGGTCGTGAATCAGTATGTCGTGTACATGAATTTGGGCACTGGTAAGGATAGTAAGGACCCTAGCTCACTACACATTGGGACACCGATGACTCTATTTCTGGTGACATGACAACGTCTTCATTGTACACCATCACTTCTAGTATTTATCTTTCTGACATTAATTTTTATCGTATTTAAAGTACATTATGATAAATACTTAGCTTTTTACATATGTGCAACATTTAAGCCATAAGTAAATTATAAATGCTAGCTAAATTATGTTCATTATGTTCATACGTCATCAACGATGTCTTATTTAACAAAAAAAAAAGTAATAAAATTGACTGATATTCATTGTGTGGTGTAAAATGCTGTAATTTCTTTCTTACTTTTCAATCTAATGGTTATTTTCCTTAAATGAGACTGCCTCGATGATGTATGCAGCCTTTGAAGGGCGCAGCCCCTGAATTGGGACACAGCCATTGTTGAAAAATCTCTCGGCTTCCGTATCCCTAACGAAGCACGTTGATGGGTGTGCTCTTGCTCTGGGTGATGTGTGTGCACGCTTATCAGGGAGAAGTGCCCATACAAGGAATTCTGCCCTTTATTACATGATAAATACTTTGCTTGTCCACAACTTGTCCACAACCGGAAGTTGTATATTTGGCACAGAAATACTCCATCATACGTCCAACTCGTGTTTTTAAATTTTGGCCATGTTTAGCATGAGAATGCAACTCTTTAACAGTGTAAATAAGTCAGAATCCATGAAATAGCATTATACCCCCTTTAAATAATGGTTTGTATTTTTTTTTTTAAAACATCTATCGCGTGTCATTATGTGTATTGAGTTGGCTCACGTGATTTATGTTTCACTCTTGTACAAACTTGTACCACACCAGCGTCTCACAAATTTTGGCCACTGACTACATCTGGGACTTGGTTGAGACTTTGAGACCATTCACATGGAGCTGCAGAATCAATGGCTTTGAGCAGGGCCGGTGAAGGTACTCAATGATTACTGAGTTACTGAGAAGCATTCAGGGAGTTGATTGATAAGACTTGGACATCTTTGGCATATACTTTTTTTACAGAATGTGTTCTTGAATATTTAATATGGTTACATACTTGAAAAACTATCTTTGGTCAACTGTTTTTATTTGTTCAGTTACTTTATTTTGACTGTTTACTTGAATAATTGTTTGATAAACTACTTGATGACTATACAGTTATTATATATAACCTAGTTTTTTTTTTTCGTTCTTTTTTTTTCTGTGGTACTGAAAATGGTATTGATATTGTCTATTGGTACCATGGCACCTCTAATGCAGATAATGAATTTAGAAAGCAAAATAATAGATATCATAATCACACAGGCAGGTGAGCCTGGCAGAAGTGAATGAAAACAGGTGTATCTGTAAACCTCACCATACACATTTGTATTTTCGATACATTCTGAAATGTACTAACTGGATATGTGAATTTGACCGTTCAACAGAAGAGCCTCAGCAAAACTTCCATACATGGAGTTCTGACAAACAGATAATGTATTAATGCATTCTATGTTAAACATTACAGTTGCTTCATGTCACTAATGTTTCATGCTCATCTGGAGGTATATTTGGAGACCATGTCAGGGGTTGCAGTTCATTTAACCTCCCACTGGGGCTAATTTTATTTAGTCTATGACTAATCTTCAAAATGAAATATCTCCGGTCCTTGGGAAAAGCGATAGTCCAAATACATGTGAGGCTCTGGGACTGCTCCCACACACTTGAAGCACATCTACCCCCCAATCCCTTTTTCATAGGCGCTCTCTATTTTTTTCCCCACAGTATTTACACAGTGTTGCTGATTGGGCTAAAGGGCTGGAGTGGTTGCCATGGTTCATACTGTTGGTTTAGTAACAGATAGCTCCCTTAAGGAAGGCAGGAATCTAAACAGGACGGTGGAGAAATAGATACAGAGAGAGGCACTAAGTGGCTGTCAGATAATGTCAAAATTTGAAGTGTCATCCTTGTCTGAAACCATGTTTAAGCAAAACATTTACAATGGCCCAAAAAGAATTTGGACATTTTAGCCACACTTTAAACATAACGTATGAAAATAACAAATTCTGAGCCATTTTTACATTAATGGTCAGTTCTTAGTTCAGTTCTAATTTCACAGGTGTCCCATCAAAGTAATCACAGGTGTAGTTTATCACATTGCCTATAAACATGCTCCACTAACACTAGACAACCCAAAATAGTACAAATATGTTTTATTGCCTTAATTCTGAGCACTATGTTGATTATGTCATAATTTAAAACCTAACAAAGAAAAACAAATCAATGCCAATTGACATTTGTGTGACATTTAGTTATGAAATGCATTGACATTCATACTATTATTTTTGTGTTGCTTAAGTGTCACTCTTTGTGGTTACTGTGTTTATTCACAGTAGTGCTTACATTGGTGCTGAAAACAGCTGCTCTCTCTAAAATATGTGACTAAATAAAGTGCCAGAGGTGTTAAAAACTGGACGAATTTCCATGCACCATTTTCAAACACCTCCTCTTAAGCTCAGAACCTAGAGCTAACTAATAAAGCATATGGTAAATGAGCTGAAAATGAGTATTATATTTAAAGTGGTCATGAACTGCGTTGTTTTATTGTTTTATAATGTTTCCTGGGGTGCACTTATAATGTTAGTATGCTTTTTACATAAAAATTGTCATAATTCTGAAATAAAAAGGCATTTTTCCTACCCTGATTTTAGCCCTCTTATTTGAACGCTCTGTTTTAAAGGGATAGTTCACCCAAAAATGAAAATTCTGATCAAAAAACTGAAAAAACAGATCTTGCCCCCCATTGACTACCATAGTACTTATTTTTCCTACTATATTAGTAAATGGGGGACGAGATCTGTTTGGTAACTGACATTCTTCCAAATATCTATCTTTGTGTTCAGCAGAACAAAGAAATTCATACAGGTTTGGAACTACTTGAGGGTGAGTAAATGATGACAACATTTTTGGGTGGATTATCCCTTTAAGGGGCGTGTCTGCTATGAGAGTTCAGGGTAAACAATACCCACTGCTGTAATTGGCTAACATCGTTGCATATGAAATAGCTATGTATTACACTCTCAAAAACTTTTAGCACATTTTTACTATTACAGCTCTAAAGGTTAACTAATCGTGAAAAGTGTTGATTATAGCATTACATTTAGATCTGTGGCATTATATTTAGATCGCAGCATGAAAGGTTGTAGTGATGAACATTGTAGCCGATCACAGACATGTTGTTGAGCGCATGAAAGCAGTGATCTCGTCATTGCAACTCAATTTCTGCACACTAACGAATGCTTTCATCATAACAGTGCAAACATGATGTAACTAAGAAATTTGTTGAATAAAACATGAATTTTGGCACGAGTCCAGAACTCAGTCACTGATAAACTTGCGCCGTCTGATTGACAGCTCCAGCGATTGTAAAGGGAACGTTATTATTTAATCACTGTTTAAATAACAGATTATTTTCATCCTACTAAGAGAAACAACATGAAGTTGACCGTTTAGTCACTGGTTTGATTTACTGACATATAGACAAAGAACATCTGACTGTACATGAATCATTACATATCAGATCAGGCATTAGAATTAACACAGTTACTTACATGTTGCTGCATTACTGTCGAGTCCATTTCATAAAAGTTTGTTTGCAAAGCCTGTGTCGAAATCTGATCGATTTACCAAAGAATTCACAGTGAAATGTACCGAATACAAATAAATAATTTTCAACTGAGACATTCACACTGTTGAAAATAAATAACAAAATTCCTAGCATTAGGAATTTAGGGCAATAAGTTTTGAGATTTAAAAAACAAAACAAATAGTAGATGTGAAAAGTACACTGTTAAAAATCAAGTAGAGACAACTTAAAAGTTTAAGGCAACCAGCTGCAGGAGATTTTTGAGTTTACTCAACTTGTTGTAAATTGAACTTGTTATACAACAAGTTGAAAGTACTCAACAAATCTCCAGCTGGTTGCCTTAAAATTTTTAGTTTTCTCAACTTTATTTTTTTACATTGTAGATGTGAAAACTTTAACAAGTTTTAAAGAGTAAATAGAAATGTTTTTTAATAACATTTTTGTTTTTACATTTCTGCATTTAATTCCTCCAGAAATTGCTCCCATTTGCTTCCATTGTAAGTGCCTCACAGTAAATGAGAGACGAGCCAAAATAATTTTTTTTTTGTGGTCGTCAAAATGATGTCACAAATGCAGTCGACTGAGCTTAACTGAGCTTAACACGACAAGCAAGGGTTACTTAAAATCCCTGTTGTGGAAAAAATTACATTAATTTAACTGTTTGCCACCCAAACACAAAAAACGTGTGGTACTGTAGCTATCATCACTTCATCAGCCTTGTACTATTCTAAAGATGAAAACAACATGTTACCCAAACATTTCATGGTTTCCTCAAAGGAAACTTGATATTTCCAGATCAAGAGGCGTTTGCTTTTATAAACCAGGGCTCTGAATCCCATGGGCATGTCTGTTAGGATATGAAAGGTAATGGGTCTGTATGATGTTATTGATTGTCTGGTTGAAGTGGTTGAGCTCTTCCCATAGCACAGTTCCCCAGCCTCATTCTCACTTATATTACAGCTGGATCCTGTGTGCACTCATAAGCCAAGCCTCAGAGGGCTCATTCCTGAATCTTGAGGCAACGGCACAGGTGCCGCTGGCTCCTCAAAAAGTGGGGGGCCCAACCAGGCCTCTCAGCACACGTGAATCTTATGTGCTCACATAGACGTGCTAATGGAGAAACTGTGTAAACACAAGGCATGTGGAAAACAAAATGAACCAAAACCGATGGGAGGAAAAATGTTCACTCACAGTCTCAGTGTTTACTCGCCACATTGTTTACTGTAATATCTTTCATGTCTTCTTTCTTTAGCTCTGGATTGAATTGCAGTGTGAGGCACGTGTGGCAACACGTGGGCCAGACACCATCAGATGAGGTATCTGGACAAATTAAAGCCAAATCTAAACACATTAAAAGTATAATAAACACAGGATCTCAGTGTAGCTGATCTGTACAGAATATATCCTCTGACCAAACCAGTTATCAGGACAATGTCAGCGAATGACTATGGCTGGAGAGTGTCATTGAGACTTTCTTTCTTTTTCTCTTTCTCTTTCTCTTTCTTTTTCTTTCTTTCTTTCAAATAGTAGTGCTGACAAGTGGTTCCCTAAATACTGTCTACAGAGTCTACATTTTTGCTTTTTTAATAAAAATATTCATAAACTTGTTAAAGCTGCTGTCCGTAACTTTTTTTGGTTAAAAATGATCCCAAATAAATTTTTCAGCATGTACATAACCAGCCAGTGTTCAAATCTCCTTACCTTAGCCCGATTCACAATGGTAAGCATCGGGTGATGCTGGTGAGTTTTCGCAGGAAATTCGAGCATGTCGCTGTTTGTTTCTGCGTCATTGCGTTATGTCTGTAAACGAGTCCCAGCTAGTAGGCTTTATCGCATGTGAGACGGATCATTTATAGCCTTTTCTCACAGCAGCTGCAATTAAACTTATCATTTTGATGGCGGATTGTATGGTATGACAAATTAATGTTAGAGATTAGATCTATAGGTAACGCTAATACACACTAAATACACATAGTCACGCAATGCAGATGTTGTTAATATTAACAATTTGAGAAAGTTTAACAATAATAATAATTTGCACAGTTTGGCATGATCCGAGCTAAGCGATCGTTAGATTTAATCACCATTGGCAGCGCAATTTATTGTAATGCTTTTTTTTCCTTAGTCATAACAAAAGTGGCAGACATGTTACTTACTTGTTTAGATCACATTTTCCATTGAAAATTCTTATTTTTGTCATACTTCCAAGACTACAATCTGTGATTCCAAAGTACAGTATCCACACAGGTGTAGTGATTGACAGCAAACATTAGATTCATCCGCGCTGAGGAGTTGAGCCGAGGCACAATGCATGTAAAGATGATAATTCCACAAACAACTGCAATTGCATTTTTCAAACAGAGATGGCGACAAAGAGGCAAAACTACGGACTGCAGCTTTAACTATAACATGAAATATGTGATATTCTGATTGTCAAATATGTGCAAGTGGATGTGTTTTGTTGTTTAAACACCTTTATAATGATCTTGTTATTTGAGCTATACTTGCGATGGGCGCCGCCATGTTAGTTTGCGCCGCAGTTCAGAGAAACGCATCTGTTGGATTTACAACACGTGAATTCATCCACTTCTCTTGAAATGCATGAAAGTAATTGAGCCGGTGAACTGGGAGAAGAATAAACTTTACAGTTACTTATATTATGTATATCTGATATGAATAATTATTCATTATAATTATATAGTTACAATGAAAAGGACTATTGCCGCTTCCATAGACATCAGTGTGTATTTTACAAACTCTAAATGTATTGTTTTTTTACTACTCATGTGTATTTAAATGTCTGAAACCTAAAATAAACATTATGTGGTTAAAAACACTGCATATTTGTGATATATGACAAATGCTGAGCACATCTGTCTCTGGCTCAGCACCAGCCAAAGCACGAAAGCACATTTGAATTTGGCAGTTGATCACGTGACGCACTGAACGTTCTAATCACACTGATGTGATCGTACGCTCCAGGGACCAGCCAAGACTGATCACACCGGTGTGATCTTATGCGTCAAAGGGTTAAAGGAATAATAAGCTGTAAAACAAAATCGGTCATTTATCTCATAACATGGCCCTGCGGTATATCATATGTTTTAAAAACAAGCAAAGAACTAAAAACATGCATTGCAGAACAGCACAATAAATGCAGAAATATGAATTACCCTCTTGCAGCCCATTTCGCTGAGTTTAACCATCCTGTTACTTAATTACGTTATAAAGGAATTGAGAGAATACTTTCACCAAGGAGAGGAGGTGATTTCGATCGAATTCTACAGAAACAGGAGGCCTTTTGGATACATAAATTAAAAATTTTGGTACCACATGGTTTAAATGTAGATTTTGATTTAAGTTTTTTTTTCTTTTTTTTTGTGATTGGGATGACCTAATTTGATATGCATTGTATTTAAACTCTTCTGTCATTTTGGTATTTTGTTTGTTTATGTTTAGATTTAATTGTTTACATATTTATCATTCTTATTTCATCATTCTTTTTTTATATAGACTTTAGAGTGTATAATTGTTAATTATCTGATTATTGGATGATGATTATTTGAGATGGATATCATTACAATCATCACCTGTGGATGATGATTATTTCTATTTATGTTGTTCTCCATCTTGTAAGGAATTATACCTTGACAAAAGCCACTTCTTGTACAGAAAGAGTGTGTAGTTATTTCCTTTTGCATTAAGTTTTTTTCCATTTAATTTACACCTCAGGTGTGTGTTTGCTTTGCTCTTCTTTTTAATAATCAACCGTATGCCACAAATGCTGTAGACTGAGCTGAAAGTGATGAAAAAACTTTCACGCAAGCAAACATATTTGAGCTTGATTGAGATTTGATGAACTCTATATGTTTGTGTGTTGATCAGTGTTTATATGTGAATAAAAGCCTACATTAAAGGGGTCATGACATGAGAAATACAATTTTCCTTGAGCTTTTAACATATACAAGGTCTTTGTACCATTACACATGGAAGAGTATAAGAATAATATTTGTTTGGATGTGTCCAGTTTAAACGGCTTGTTTGCAGATCTGTACAGACTCCAAAAAGACACCCGTGTCAAGAACAAATGTATGATTTAGTGTATGGTGCATCGCTTGTGGCATCAAAACAAATAGAACTGCAAAGAACAATGCTTGTCTATTGCTTGGAAAAGCAGGTAGCCATGCTCCCAAACTCACATCAATGGTTTAGCCATTGTTGTCATGTCCAGCCCCAATGAAAGAGACAGACTGCAATTTTTACGATACCACAGAGTCACACATCCCACTAGTGGCATCTACTCACTAATTCTAATATTACATGAAAAACAAGCCAACTGCCAAACTCCTACAAGCTTTAACTAGAATCAAAACAGGCATGTGTTGGTTCATCCAGTAGCTGTTTGGTACAACACTTAGCACACTTTATGTCTTCACTCTCACCTGCCACCCACTCCAGTCCCAGCTGTGCTAAAGCATTGCTCACCAGCAGACCAACTGGACAACAAGGGCAGAGATCCAAACGTGGGTGGACTGAAGGCTTAAAGCTTGACTCAGTTCGCTAAAGGAAATCACTGAGTCTTACGCACAATAGTCAATTGAGGGAAAGGATCCATTACTGATTTGGCCACTAAACTAAACCACAAACAGATTATCCTGTCATTTCAATTCTTCCACTGGATCATTTGTAGCTTCCAGAAGATGCCAGTATCATCAGCAACCTGTCATGAAAAAATGTGTTTTGGGTGTTACCAGCTTGCAGCCATCATTGAGGGGATTGAGGGGGATTTGATTTGTGGGTGTTACCAGCTTGCAGCCATCATTAAGGGGATTGAGGGGGATTTGATAGGGAACATATGGACAATGTTGTCGAGCTACCAACAGCTAAACAAATCATTTATATGGATTTTCCTAATCCGTTTTAAGACTTATTCACACTAAATACAAATTTTCAGCACAGATTCTCTCCTTCTTACACATACTGCAACGATCCATCATTTTGTTTATTTGGCAGTTAATTTTGTAATTGCTGGATTGGTGAACACCTAATTTAACAATCCAAACCAATTTTTTTAATAGTTTAGAACTGGACTACATTAAAGGGGTCATGACATGAGAAAACATTTGAAAATTTTAATTTTAAAATGTCATTTATTCCTGTGATGGAAAAGATGAATTTTCAGCATCATTACACTAGTTTTCAGTCTCACGTGATCCTTCAGAAATCATTCTAATATGCTGATTTGCTGCTTAAGAAAAATGTCTTATTATTATCAATGTTAAAAACAGTTGTGCTGCTTAATACTGTATTGTTGTGGAAACTATTTCAGGATTCTTTGATGAATAGAAAGTAAAAAGCAACACTTATTTGAAACTGAAATATTCTGTATCAAAGACTCTGTATTGGCCGGCTCCGTCAGCATCACACGCATGTGTTATGGTGCTCACGTGAACAGCGTCGACCAATACTGACCCAGTGTTCGGACGAAAACACTGAAGCTCTGCACTGCGTTCACTGCGTCAACTGCATAAGAGACTGACAGGGAAGAGGAAAAACGTTGAATAAAGTTATTTTTGTTTTGTGTTTGAACCACTGTCGTCACATTGACTATTTTAATGATGTCTTTACTACTTCTCTGGACCTTGAATGTGGTAATTTTGTTGCTTTTAAACAAGGCACTCTAGAGGGTACTCTACATAGGGTCCTTAATGAGAGGCATACCTCTGATCTACCAAGGGAGTTCTTACTAAACGAATCTCTTAAACCTCTAAGAGCAACTCAGGGGGCGAGGACCTCTATATGACGACCCACACAAGAGAGGGGAGTACCTACAGCCTAAAATACTGATCTACCAGGGAGGTCTCACGAGAGACCTTTGATCTTCCGTCCAGACCTCGGGAGCTCTGTACTCTAAAGAACGACCCTCAATGCGAGGGGAGTACCAACTAAACTCAACCGAGACGAGTATTAACTAAGCTCAACGCAAGTACCAGGGAGGCTCCTGAAGAGGCTACACTCTGATATAACTCTAGAGAGTCAAGATACTAACTTAGCTGGAAGTGCTAAGGACCTACTCGAACCAGAGGACCGCCTTCAAGGTGGCCCACTCGAGGGTCAACTACTTGCTAGCAGATCTAAAATTCTGGGGCTAGCATCAGGGAGGCTCCAGTGGAGCCTGAGCTACCAGATAACCTTCTGCTCAACTTTAGGAAACTACGACACTCAGGAACCTAGCTCCACCTGGAAGATCGCTCTCAAGGTGACCCAAGGAGGGCCAACTACTTGGTAGCAAATATAACTCCAGCAGAAACAGCCACTATTGGTATTGCAGGCTTGGAATACTCATTTGCATTGCCATCATGAGCCGTGTACTTAGCCTCAGTTAGGGCCTACTACTCTAGCATAACACGGCCACAGGCCTGGAGCTAATGCTCGAGCTCTAAGAAGGCGTGATCTACTCGCCCTGAAAGGAGGGAGTACTCGATACACTCGACCTGAGCTTCACTGGTGATGGGCACATATGGGGCACAGAGCTCTGGGAGCGAAGTGAGCTAAACCAGAGAAAGGCCTCAAGGGTGAAAGCCTGAGCAAAAACTCTTGCTCCAAGACGAGAACAACCATCTGGGTCCGGTTGCATAAACCACTTAGACTAGTTTTAAAAGTTAAGACACAATTTTTCTTCTTGAAGAGTGGTCCCAATTTTTTAAAGTCCGTTACATAAAAAGGTAGATTGGTGTAATCGGAATTGGAAAAATAACATTGATTACCCCTTTGGTTAACCCTCTGGGGTCTGAGGATTTACAAAAACATTTCTGCTGCACTTAAGGTTCCTAAGAGCACAGTGGCCTCCATAATCCTTAAATGGAAGACGTTTGGGACGACCAGAACCCTTCCTAGAGCTGGCCGTCCGGCCAAACTGAGCTATCGGGGGAGAAGAGCCTTGGTGAGAGAGGTAAAGAAGAACCCAAAGATCACTGTGGCTGAGCTCCAGAGATGCAGTCGGGAGATGGGAGAAAGTTGTAGAAAGTCAACCATCACTGCAGCCCTCCACCAGTCAGGGCTTTATGGCAGAGTGGCCCGACGGAAGCCTCTCCTCAGTGCAAGACACATGAAAGCCTGCATGGAGTTTGCTAAAAAAACACCTGAAGGACTCCAAGATGGTGAGAAATAAGATTCTCTGGTCTGATGAGACCAAGATAGAACTTTTTGGCCTTAATTCTAAGCGGTATGTGTGGAGAAAACCAGGCACTGCTCATCACCTGTCCAATACAGTCCCAACAGTGAAGCATGGTGGTGGCAGCATCATGCTGTGGGGGTGTTTTTCAGCTGCAGGGACAGGACGACTGGTTGCAATCGAGGGAAAGATGAATGCAGCCAAGTACAGGGATATCCTGGACGAAAACCTTCTCCAGAGTGCTCAGGACCTCAGACTGGGCCGAAGGTTTACCTTCCAACAAGACAATGACCCTAAGCACACAGCTAAAATAACGAAAGAGTGGCTTCACAACAAATCCGTGACTGTTCTTGAATGGCCCAGCCAGAGCCCTGACTTAAACCCAATTGAGCATCTCTGGAGAGACCTAAAAATGGCTGTCCACCAAGGTTTACCATCCAACCTGACAGAACTGGAGAGGATCTGCAAGGAGGAATGGCAGAGGATTCCCAAATCCAGGTGTGAAAAACTTGTTGCATCTTTCCCAAAAAGACTCATGGCTGTATTAGATCAAAAGGGTGCTTCTACTAAATACTGAGCAAAGAGTCTGAATACTTAGGACCATGTGATATTTCAGTTTTTCTTTTTTAATAAATCTGCAAAAATGTCAACAATTCTGTGTTTTTCTGTCAATATGGGGTGCTGTGTGTACATTAATGAGGAAAAAAAGAACTTAAATGATTTTAGCAAATGGCTGCAATATAACAAAGAGTGAAAAATGTAAAGGGGTCTGAATACTTTCCGTACCCACTGTATATCAATTGAAACTATAGAATGTCTTCTTTTATTTGTGTACACTCAAAGTAAAAACACAATGTTGTGCTTTTTGTAAAATAAAGAAAACTAACATGATGCGTGATCTCTCGTCTCCCTCTGAACGAAGTCCAATCTGATAGTTCTCAAAAAAATGAACTGTAACTTAGTGAATACTAATCACAAAAAAATTTGACTTATGTCTAAAAAAACGTTGAAATGTCAGGTTTTAAATCGTGTTAGTCAAATCGAAAACAAACATTCTGTGTTTCTGTAATCTGTATGAAAAGAGAGCCATGTCAGAAGTCCGTGATTCAGCTCATTATATATGCGGCTCATATAATGCGGCCACGCCCATGGAGCGAGCGCTATTCAGACACAAATTCTGAGGCAACACATGCATACATCATCTCAGTCGTGTATTTATGGTCTTGAAAAGTGTTTATCTGGATGTTAAAGCCATAGTTAGCGACCTCTAGAAGACATGCTGTTAGTTCCTGGTTCCTGTTCTTCTTTAGATTAATTTGTGGACTAAAAATGCACAGAGCGCCCTCTGGCTGCAAGTATGAATTGAAAACACAGTATCCAGCGTTCATAGTGATGACAATAAATATTGAATAAATATTACTCCTCTGTATAGAAAATTGACAAACATATGAGAATCCATCAATATTTCTCCAAATGTGCAAGCTTTTAAGCTAAAAGCCTATATGAAATGCCATAGAGGTAACATAATTGTTCAGACACTTTGCATCACAGAAATACATTATATTTTAAAGTATATAATAGAATACCATTATTTTAAATTGTAATAATATTTCACAGTATTGCTGTTTTTTTCTGTATGTTTGATATACACCATGATGAGCTTGAGACATGATCACAGAGGGTTTTTTCACAGCCTACCTGACTGAAAGAGCTCATTGATATGCAAGTCATTACAGCTCATTAGTATGCGATTCTTTTGTCTTCTCAGGTGAGAATGACCCATTATTCATGATGATTCACGCCTCCACGCATACTGTGTTTCTTGACAAAAAGTGTCTTACAAAAACTAAATCAATATATTGTTTTTATATGAAGGAGTAGGTAGGATAATTTTTACATAATTTTGAAGCAAAAACTCTAGTCTGCAACCTCCAATACCCAGAAGTCTTGTGAAGACAGATTTAATATACTTTTTTTGGCCTTATTTCAGTGACTTAAGTTTTTTTTAAGACCTCAACTCTGGAGGAATGGATTCCTCAACAGGAAGAAATTCCACAGGAGGGGCCTGCAACACTCAACCCCACGACTTGATAATAATCAAGGAGCTTTTGCCGGAGAGATTGCTCTAAGCTCGAACTAGATAAAGCTACTACCATTCTAGAGAGCAGAGACTTCAGCATAGTGCTTTACACTCTATAAACGAGGGGAAATCTAACAACGCTCAAGGATAACCACAGGAGAGACTTCAGCATAAAAAAAGGAAGCCAGCTCACAACACACAGGTAAACTCACCACCTGGAGCTCAATGGAGTGGTGGCTTCGAATAGAGACTCTTAAATGAGAGGAAGCCAGTTCACTCACAACAGGGTAATGTCAAGACGGCCCAGAGAGGGCCGACACCTACAGTCATGATCTATTTGGAGCTTTGGGAAGTGGAGGCTTCAGCATATCACCTTTTACTCCACTTCACTTGACCTAGGGAAGGTATCAAGGAGGCCTAACAAACACATCAAATCATGATATTACCTGGAGCTCAGCAGAGTGGTGGCTTCAGCAAATTGACTCTCTTCAATGAGAGGAAGCCAACTCACTCAACCAGAATGATTATCAGGGCGGCCCCGAAGGCCCGAGCACCTGACATATCAGCTATCTGGAGCTCAGAGGAGCAGCGGCCTAGAAAACCGACTCTCAGATCGAGAGGAGGCCATGCCATTTACTACGGGTGATATTTTGTTCTGAATGTTACCCGCTATATAAAAGCCTCACAAAGAGAGGAGGCACATAGTAAGGGTGTCACGATAACCTTCCTTAATAATAGGAGATCTAGGGCCCCAGATAAACGCCCCAATACATAAAGTGTATATACAGTATATATATATATATATATATACACACACTATTGGTGTGACGAGACAGGTAGCTCACGAGACGAGACAAGATTTTAACAAACTATTTTTAAGAAACCCTCAATGGCGAAATACATGACTAGAAAAAATATTCTGCAGGTGTATTTGAAATGTTTTAACTAATCATCTTGTAATGAATGTCATTTCAGTTCTAATTTCTGAGTATGAATTATCATATGCAGTAAAAGACAACAATACTCAAGTACTGTAAAAGGTTTTGCCACAAACTCAACTGACTGACTTCTCTTCTGTATGATTTCAGTCTCTTCAGACCTTACTGTACATGATTTTGGAGCTTCTACAACTTTTGACATCCTAACTGAACTCCTTTCCACAAACTTATAGAAATAAAACAGTATAATTAAAAATGGTAACACTTTACAATAAGGTCTCATTTATTAACATTAATGCATTAACCAACATCAACTAACAATGAGCAATATATTTGCTACAGCATTTATTAATCTTTGTTTATGTTAGTTAATAAAAATAGTAATTCATTGTTAGTTCATGATAGTTCACAGTGCATTAACTAATGTTAACAAATGAAACCTTACTGTTTGTGCTTAATAAGATTAAGAGAGAACTGTTATTCATTTTTATGGTAACACTTTACAATAAGTGCAACCATAATCACACTCTCTCAATATTCAAAGTGCAAATAAGACCAAAATTTTCTTTTATGCAGAGCTAAGAGATGGTTACAACTACACTGCCCAGCCTAAAATAGCTTTCATATTGAGAGATATCTGTATTCATCAGGGACGGGATTGAAATCGCGTTTGAATGCGCCCTTGCGTTTACTTTCACTTTCACGATCGCGCGTACTCTGTAAACATGGAGCGGCGGCGACCGTTATCCAACTGAATTAAATGTTTTTTTATTTAAATACAAAGCAAAATGACAGTGGAGGCGTAATGTAAACGTAGCAGTGGCATATTCTTTCCTAATCATCCTAACCACTCTGTCATGACAATATCACGAGACTACTTTTCGCCTCGACGAGAAATCTCGTCACATTTTAGTCTCACGAGATCTCGTCACACCCCTAACACACACACACATATATATCTGTAATCTAACACATAATATAGAATAAACACCCCCTTTATTCCTTTCTACAGGGAGCTGAGGTCACTGAAATTATAACGGCTCTCACAAAAGGAGAGGTAACCTAAAAGCTCAACCTGAGACCTTGAAGTGCAGAGGCCTGAATGTAGAAGGGGCCTGCCATACTCTGCAGTCTGAAAGGATGCACTCACTAACAAGCTCTGTGCCGGACCACAGAAGGGTTCCTAATGATGGAACAAACTCATCATCGACCCAGCCTCAGGCCTGATATGAAGAGTCACTTGAACGTATAAAGAGCACAGTCTGCTGATATTGAGGATGCAAGAGACAACGCATCCTCAATCAGCACAACACTCTCGTCAGCTGCTGGAGCATATGAAAAACACCTACAAACACTTCAGTGAACTTCTGAGCCAGAAGCCAGACAGCAAACACTGAGCCAGAAGCGAGAGGCCAGTCAGCTTGTGCCATGCGGTAATGATGTGATTGCTTGCAGATTGTATGTAAATGACCTATCAGCCTGTGCCCTCTAGAGTTTCACGACTGAACTAGATGCATTCTCCAAATCAAATCTGTATATAGATTGTTTCCAAAAATGTAAGACTTCACTTCACTGTGCCACACTTTATATGGCAGCTGGAAATTACATGGTTTAATGAATAAACATAAGATGAACCCCAGAACATCACATAATTGCCTCTATATAACCTCCATCACTGATTCTC
This sequence comes from Anabarilius grahami, assembly GCA_003731715.1. Classification (NCBI taxonomy): domain Eukaryota; kingdom Metazoa; phylum Chordata; class Actinopteri; order Cypriniformes; family Xenocyprididae; genus Anabarilius; species Anabarilius grahami. Next base: position 2,946,803 of record RJVU01047220.1, on the reverse strand, counting down.
TAGTGTGGCCTTCTAAACAATTACAGATCCCATAACACTCAATTTTTTTGGCCCATGTGGCCAATTCCTAGAAATGCAAGTGGTTTCCATTCCATGGTGTGTTTGTCATTGTGACATTTAAGTGTAACACATGTAAATGCACATGAAAGCAGAACGCATGTGCGTTAGAACATGTGTGAGAGGTCTGGGTTTGTATCATACACATATAGGAAACCTCCCTGTGGGAGGAGAGAGAGAGAGGGAGAGAGACATAACATGACCTGATTCTATTCACTATGAAGACTTGAGAGACTAAACTGCTCCTTCCTGTCTAGAAATAGATTTTTGTGATCTCATTTTTGTGAAAAAGTGAGATAGAAAAGGAGTGACTAATTCCTCGCCTATTTAAAGGCAAAGGCATATTGCAATAATAATAATAATAATGATAATAATAATAATCTGTCACCAGTGGCAGAGGTGTGGCAAAAAGTAAATTTTGGACCCTGATCGGAGAGACAGAGGATCTTGATACAATCTTGTCTTTCTATTGTGCACCCGTACCTGAGCAATAAAGCTCTGCGTTCTTCACACTGTAGACAGATAAGATATGATAGGATAAGACTGACTGACTGACAGACTGTGAATCACTCCAAAGCAAAACTTCCTCTACAGGAAATGTGCCTCTGCTGAGACAGGCAAACAGATGTTTTGAACATACGTCAAAGCTCATGTGCATCTTTTCAGCGGCCTTTAGCTTGGTTCCTTTCAAGTCACTCATGTTGATTACACTTAGATCACTGTTTAGACTGCCTACTGAGTGGAAACTGCAGGTCTAAATCCTGTGTTGAGACTAACACAAAAAGCCATGGCCTTTAGTAAAACAGGGGCATCTTTATAATATCACCTTAGTAGACCACAGATATCTAAAATGACTGGAATAGTGGGTTTACTAGTGAACTGTGAATGTCATTATGGAATTTACTAGTCCCTTATGACATATTTGACAAAAGTAATCATAAAAACAGTTTTACAACCTTGTACAAACTTACAAGGTCATTTTTTTTCTTTTGACTTTTTAGTATATTGTGTTGTTTAATGGAAGCTAAAGGTCTATGAATATATTTTGACCTCCACATGTTCTTCTTTCACTCTAAAATGTAAATAGAAAGGAATGTTTGTCCAAAACAATGTGTTATATGTCCTTAAAGGAAACTAATCATCAAAGATGCAACAATCCAAATGATTTACTGACAGGAAGGAAGAAGAGGTCAGGATAAGCACTCACCATTAGGAATTTGTTTTGAAACTTTTTCAATGAAGACGTTAGGGTCTGTGTTTCCAGTGAAACAACAATTTACTGCTTATAAGGTTGGCACTAAAAGGGTTTTGGCCAGTTTTTTTTTTTTTTTTTTTTTTTTTAAGATGTGCATTTTAAAGAGAGACTGAAAGTCTGATGGTTATAGGCTGGTGTATTGTGAATACTTTGCAGTTGTCAGCTGCTGGGCAGACAGACGGGCAGATGGATGGATGGATGGACAGACAGAATGATAGACAGATAGATAGATCTTGATATTGTCCCACACTAGCAATAACAGACAGGACTGCAGTCTCTTTTATATGGGGGCAATGTTAACAGCTGTTAGATCACACACACACAAAAAAATAAAATAAAAATAAAAATCTCTCTCTGCCCAGTTGCATCTTGTGCTTCTCCCTGCCTACAATGCTCCTTTTGTTTGTCTCTGTGCTCTTTAAATCTAAAGAGACTTTTTCCAAGACTCCACAGCTGAATATGGAAAGAGCACAGACAAAGTGGAAGATGGAAGTCATGATATTTAAAGGAAATAAAAGTCCTTTGAGAAACAAGAGAAGAAGAGTCTCTTTCAGTACGGAGGCATGAGGAAATGAAGATGGCATTCAGGAAATATAGACTTGTGGTATCTGTTTGATGGAGGGAAACAGAGAAAATTTCCATAACATTACATGTGACATCTCAAAATAAAATCGCATAATAAAAATAATAAAACTTAAGAATCTGTTTTCATTATCCATAAGGGCTGCTTGTTTATGGCTGACTAGCATGGACTAGAATGTGTGTGATCAAACGGACAATGAGAGCAAACAATCAGTTCAACAGATCTTCAGACACAGGGAATTCAAGAGCTCCACTGCATCATCTCTCACACAGACGCACGGAAGTCTGTGAAAAGAGATGCAGGATGCACAACTTATGTATCTGGAACATGGATCCATTTATAGAGAATCTGCTTTTTGCCCACAGCCAAAAAAAGATAGATAGGAACAACTGTGCCTCTTTCCCACCAACAAGAACTATTATAAGAAATGATCTGTTGAAATGCATTGCATTACACCTCCTGCTAAAAGAAAGCTAAAGGTCCTGTATGTGTGCCTCTTATTAAAAATAGTGATGGAGTAGTGATTAGTGATATCCTTCTGTCTCTCATATTCTGCACTAAAGTGTAACATTTCTTCTTCCAACTAACAAATCTCAATGCACATGAAGAATAGATTTGATTTTGGTGCTATAATTAATGTGCTTTGTCTTGCTTTGACTTTGTAGGACACAATAAAAATGTATATAAATACACAGCCTTTGATTTCCAAAAAAGTCTTAGTAATGGGAGCAAAAATCACTGAAACAAAACAAAACAAAACAAAACAAAGCCTCCAGGATTCAGCTAGGGCTCGTTCACACAGAACGCGTCTTTGAGTCTCAAAACACGAGACGCAGCGCTCAGGAATAGGTTTTAAAAAAGTGCAAGTCTCAAGACACACTTTTGAGACATGATGCAATATCGGCAATAACGAACAAATAAAACAGTTGCCACACCAACTTTCTACAGTAAACAGAAGCTCGCAATGCTTGCCCTGCCTCCGAGTTCTTCTGAATAATCCCCTCTGTTTTGGAACTGACATTGATGAGCGGCACTGCGTGTAAAAGTTGAAATTCTTTTAACTTGACACGGCGTCTTAAAAATGTGGCGCTCATGTGCGAGGTGCTGCAAAAGACGCGAGACGCAAGCGTAAAGCCCAAAGTATACTTCATGCACCGTCCGCATGACGTACTTTTCGTCATCCGGAGTCACACACCCCATCCGCGCACAGCACAAATTTCGAGCACGCACGGACAGTCCACTAGGTGGCAATAGGCACAGTTCTGAGCACAGTGTGCAGTCGTCAAAGAAGAGTGTGGAAAGAGCGATTCAAAAACAAGACGAGCATATGCTTTTCCATAGTTTTTGATTCTTGTTCTCTTGGTGTATCTTCTGAACGTCAGGGCACGGAAAGTGAAGTATACCCGGGCCTTACCGGTCATACACGTCCTTCTAGCGCGTTTACATAGAAAAACAATGGAAAAGTAGCGCACTGGAATATAAAAAACACGTTCTGTGTGAATGGCCCCTTAGGCTGCACAGTGCCAGTACAGTTACATTCATAAAATTTGCTTTACAATTGAATGTGTTTACTATGAACCATTGGATGATCCTATGTTACGTTCCACGTATGTTTTTGTATTTTGTTTTTGTTTTTATCTCTCCCTTTTTTTTGTTACCTATCTGTCGAGTTCTAGGTTGATCCTATTGGACGGTAAAGCAGTGATCATCCTGGTGACGTCATGACGCGCTGACGTCCTAACCAGCGTTTTGCCAATCTGCGGGTGGCTGATCATTTAAAAAGCGTTGGCGGCGTTCCACCTGCAGTGAGCGTTTGGGCTCGGACCTCACTCACGTTCATCGAGCCAGAGCCAGCCATACCTTGTGTTTGCGAGCTGTTCATTTAGTCTGTGGTTTATTGAGACGACATCTGTGAGTTGTTTCTGTGTAATAGTTAATCTGATTGAGTTAGAGCGTGAAACAAGCTCTCGTGTTAAATGTTTGTGTCCATCCGGATTCTGGTGTGAAGTCACTATCTGTCAACCATTTGGTTGACAGATAGTGAATCCTTTTGTTGCGGACAGCCCAGTGCTAATATCAACCTCACTGACAATTGTTAATTCCGAATAGTGCGTGACGGCTCGACTTGGTAGCTAGCAATTTATGTTAGTTAGTATGTGGGTGCTCGCCTCCATTGTATTTTTTTGTTTATTTATTTAGTGGAGTTTGGTTAAGGCGCCGTGCCGAAGTTTTCGGTTTTGTTTCTACATTTTATTTTCGGTAGTTAGGTTAGGGGCGTGGGCGCTAGTTAGTGGGTTTTGTCATGATTATTTATTTTGTTTGGCGACATCCTCGTTTTTTTCTTCCTTTTATTGAGTTCATGTTTTTCCTGTACTGTCTACATTCTCACCGTGTTAATAAACATCGGGTTATAATTGCATCCTTTGTTGTTTTGTTTGCTCTTCCCCACACTGCAACAGCTGCATCTCACCTAAATGTTGCGTTCATTCCAATTAACATCCTTAAGCTCGTAACATCCTATAAGATTGATTATGAAGACTATTTTTCTCTGATAAAAATACCGCTGCAAACAAATCTAAATCATCAACTTACTGTAGATGTATTACTTTTTTCCAGAACAAATAAACATTTAAAGACATTTTAAGTTTTATTAGGCCATAGAAATAATAATTTAAAATATCAACAGTTCCTCTGGCCAAAAATATATCCCTCAACTTAGATGTTGCAAATAAATGGTCCTGTCATTATAACACAAATTAGTTTCACGTTTATTTCCCGTTGGCCTCCAATGTCAAGGCCGGACAGCAAATGGTCACATGGGACCCAGTGGGAGACATGAACTGTGTCCAGACATCTGTGAGGCTGTTTTTCCCTATAAACATCATTCATGAACACATACATCAAACTGAGGACTACACAAAGAGTGCAAAAGTGTGTTTGGCTAAAGTAAGATGCTGACAGATCCTGGAAGGAAACAAAACTGTGAAATTCAACAGTACTTTTGTGTGGAATAAGTGTTGTATTGATAAGTCTTGTGCGAGGTTTGCCACCACAATGCTGGGGAGCAGTAGGTGTTTGCCAGGGTGCTGCTATGCAGTTGCTTAAGTGTTCTAAGTATTTTTAGGTTGTTGCTATGGAGTTGCTAAGGGGTTGAGAATTTTTAAGAAAGACATTTTTTTTATTCTCTTTTCCTCTTTAGATTATTGCTTGTTGTATTCCACAACTATAAGTCACTTTCGATAAAAACGCCTGCTAAATTAATAAATGTATAATGTAAATATGGGTGGTTTCTTTATATTTAGTCCCTGTATATGGCTAATAGCACAGTGTAATTTGTTTAACACAGTAAATCCTTTCGTGCATTACAACTATAAGTCAAAGTGAAAAAAGTGACTTATATTATAACAGAATGTCAGACTAAATAGAAATATGACTTTTCTGTTGTATGTCAAGTGCGTCAGAAATACAAACAGGGAGTGTTTGTCTACAATTCCTTCCCTTCTGTGTTTGAATTTATGTGTAACAAAAGGAAAAAAAAATGTCTTTTGGAATGAGTGCACTTTACCCTCAGAAGCCTTGGCACTTATTAAATGGCTCAACATAACAATCAAACCCCTTTTCCTGCTCCTTTACAGTGCAGGAAAAAAGACAACTGAACTGACATCTCAAGTCATACTCACAAGGCCTTTCATATCCTGATGTTTGCTAAGGAATGTATTTCCTCTCTCCTTCACCCTCCCTAAGGAACTTTACTTTTACCACAGATGACGAGAGGTCATAGATTTGGTGAAAAAAACAGTCACGTCTTGTACAGCCAGATACTTTGTCAAGCACCTACAATTCAATCTGAATTACACTGTAAAAAATCTGAAATTTGAGAAAATGAAAAAAAAAAAACATTTTTTTTACTGTGTGTACTTTAAAATATCTGTTATTTAAAGTTGCTCTGTGCTTTCAGTGAACATAAGATGATGTTTCAAGTTTAATACGCCTGTGTTTTGAAATGTGTCTGTGTATTCTTGATGCAGTTTGTTTGAAAGTGTTGTACAAGATAATATCAATATCATTTAGCACTTATCCATTGCACTATTGCATTTTATACAACAGTTCTTTCTGGTTCTCGAATCTGATTGGCTGAGAGGTCTTTCCAGCCATGCGATATTCTACCAGTTTCACCACGGGAACCGTTTCACCGTTTGAATCACTCCGCTTTCAGCATTCTCACAGCGAGTGTCATGGTGGACGAGCAAACCCACCATATTTTTATAGATACTACTGTTATTTTGTAACGGAATGTAGTCTTAAGAGTTTTTTAGGTGAGAATGTAGTTGTTTAGATTTATATTTAAACATATAGTGTCAATTTTAAATTTTGTTTAGACGGAGATGCGAGCTCCAGGCCGTCAGCGACCATTCAGTGCTCATGTACCCGCAGAGAACAGCTTCATCTCGGCTAGTCCTTCAGGAATTTGCCGCTGGCTCTTATTTAGATAGTGTTTAAACATGAGGTATATTTTTGGGGGGTATATCAAACGTGCAATCTTTGGTCTTATTAATCTATTACTTGTTCCAGAGCTAATAGATTATATTAAGTTTCATAACTTTATATTTACATTGAAATTAAATCATGTACTAACTAGAGCTCTGCTTTTGTACGTTTGACTGAACGGTTTGCTTGTGTTTATTTCCTATTTTACTTATTATTATACTGTTATAATGGCTATTGTTGTTTATTTAAATATAAATAATATTTTATATAAATAACATGCCATATTTTTCAGTGACTTCAATGAAAGTTACATTAATACGCCATTAGATGGCAGCAATATGAGTGAGTGAGTCAGTCGCAAAGACTTTTATATTGAAATGGACTGAAACAAGGAAACAAGGAAACAAGGATTTTGTTTTTACTTCAAACAAGTTCTTACGAGGCACAACTGACAAATGCATTGACTAGCGCTGTCATGGGAAATCCTCTTAAATGTTAAAAGGACAAAGACAAGATTTCGCTTTCCTCAGCGGACATTCAAACTGATTTTGTGATTAGAAATATAAGATTGACCTCAAGAATATCAGCTAGATGCAGGTAATACACTCGCTCAGGTGATCTCTCTCTCATAATACTCTACATATTACAATGAGTTTCAATGAAGTGACTCAGAGTTCCTTTGTTGCAAGTTCTAAAGTGACGTTTTAGAATTAGTAACGGAGGCTTGGGCTCAACTGTTAAACTGTCAACTTGAGATTTGAATCCATGGTGGAAGGAAGAAGTTCCTCACAAAAGAGGGTTTTTCAAGACAATCTGTTTTCTTATTTATTAACACACTTGTGTCATCGAACTGTTGTATAAATGCAATATCAAACTCGTAGTCATGCGATATGGCATTATATCAGCACGGCTACTCGTGTGATATTGACTATTTATTTACTGCATGCAGTTATTTATTTAGCAGTGTTATTTTTTTTCTCATATTTTTTTTAACAGTAGGCCTATGTTTTAATTAAAATAATTTCTCATCATGGCTTCAAAAATGTGCAGGGATGTCTGGAATCACTTGATAAAGTAGATGAAAATACAGTTAAGTGCAAGATGTGCAGTGCCAATCATAACATTATAATGAGAACACAGTGGAGTGAATTCTTTGTGCTTTAGTCGCTCGTGTTTCAGTGCATTGATTCGGGAAGAGCACATCCACAACAGGAGTAACACTTTCTGGCTAGCACGCAACTTAGTTCAAGTTCAAGACTGAAACAGACTTACCCTCGCACCCTTCTCAGGATAACACTGACAGCCTCCGCTGCAGTCTCTCCCCCCACATGGTCCACTGCTCTTCTTCACTCCCTGAGAGAAAAAAGAGAAAGAGCGAAGACAATGTTAAATAGCATGTTGAGTTGGATGGGTTAAAAGCTTGCTCAGTGCCAACAGATGTTAAGCCATGTGAAATGACAGTACATTTGATTTATATTTAGCTTTACAAATAAGAGACAAGAATGCTGCAAAGTTGAGATGCTGTGCTAGAGGCTGTCACTGTATTGTCGGTTCTTCTAATGTGGCAGCTTGATGTGAATCTCCATCATGTTCCAGACACTCTTGTGATTCTGCAGCTGTGCTTGGTCAAACGACATCACTCAATAAACCATACTTTATTTATTTGTTTGTTTTTCTTTCTTTGATGATCATCTAGAGGACAAGATCATTTTCAGAAATATTCATGAGAATGTAAAAATGTTTTACTTACTAAAACTAACAGATTTCAACTTGTTTTGTGTGTGTGTTATAGTAAGGCCATAATGTTTTTACAATGCCTTCATCCATTATTTTTAATACCTTTTCAAATGCGTTTTATGTATAGATTTTGTTGCTTAACCCTAATGCTGTCACATGGTGGCTGCAATAATAAATAAAAGTTGGCAAGATTTTAGATGCAGCAGATACTTTTATTAGAAAAACTCAACGAAACGAAACACTCAGAAAGCTAGAACTAAAAGGACCATGAACAAAACAGGGCTGAATTTCCCGATAACGTTGTCTCTTAGCCTGCTACGAAGACTCTAAAGGTAGACCTTAACTGAAGATATACCATTTCTAGGCGTGTTCCCCGAACTATCCCTTAGGAGGTTGCTTAAGGTATATCTTTTTAAGTGCAACGTTACCTGGTGCTGTCCATGGTGGCGGTGCTGAATTGGTTGATATTGATGGCTCGAGAATCAATCATTCACTCTATACAGGGGCTGCTTCACTGCGTTATGTGAGAAATCAGTGTTCCTTATAAAAAGAAGTACTTCAGAAGTAGAAATTGCATTTATCAGGACTCATGGGATGTTATAAAAGTAATCCAAATTGCAAACTAAATCTATATTGTAATTTATCTATACTCTGGGGGCGCGGAGCCACCATCAGCGTGAGTTTAAGGCGACCGTTATTTTAGAACAAAGTTTTAATTCCTTGGAGATGCGTAATGCAGCTGTAATACACCCAGTACGTATGGCGTTTATATCGGTTTTTCATTTTTTATTCAAAATATTCACAAACTTGAAATTTTATGATATATTCCGATTGTAAAATATGTGGAAGTGAATGTGTTTTGTCGCGCGATGAGTGTTAGTTTGCATGGCAATTCAGAGCTGTCTGTACATAAAAGTATGTGGCTGGTGAACTGGGAGAAGAATAAAGTAAACTTTAATGTTTCATACACAATGTGTATCTGATATGAATAAAACACTTCGTCAAATTATATAATTGAAAGGGTTATTGTTGCAGCTTCCATAGACATCAGTGTATGGAATTTAATTTTAACAAACTATAAATGTCTTTTTTATGCAGTAGCCTACATAATTCAAATGTGTATTTAAATGTCTGAAACCTAAAATAAACCGGATGAGGGTAAAAACACTGAATAGTTGTGATACATGACAAGCGCGGAGCGCGCGTCTGTCTCTGGATCAGCGCTAAAGCACATTTGAATTTAGCAGTGAATCTTTGCATTTTATTCATTGCCATAATCCTAATCGAACACTGGGTGTATTACAGCTTCAGAATTATATTCGTATTGACTGTCAACAGTGATAAGGTATAGCTAAGACTGGTCCAGACCAACCTTACGAAAATATGACTAACAGAAGGTATACTTAACTACGAACATTTCGGGAAACACGTATTAACGTTAAGGTACAGTTTAAGATATAATTTAAGAACAATGCAGACTTAAGAAGGTTTCGGGAAATCCAGAACAGAACAACCAACCTAATGACAAGGACAAGTAATGAACTGAAATAATCACAGGGCTAAATACAAGAGAAAACTAATTAACGAAAGGAACATCAGGTGCGACAGATAATCAAACATTTAGTAACTAAAGAAACAAACTGAAAACTAGTTCACAGAACAAAGACGTGATAAACCCATCCAAAACAAAGAGATAAGCCCTGACAAATGCCAGACCCAGTCAATATTTAAATGAAAATATTAAAATATTTGTTTAATATTGTTAACATTACTTATTATTTTTAAATAAAATAAGCTGAAACATCTGTATCACTGAAAAACATGCTTGATGAAATATGAGATGCATATGATGACAAAAACAACAACAACCAACAAGTTAAATATCACTTGTGAACAGAATATTTTTATAGTGCATGGTTTTTTTTTCTATTTTTGTATGTATATAGGATATGTAAAATAGTTGCTGTGAAATTAGCTTTACCAAGCAGCTATTCTATTAAATACAATTCTAGAATTCCCATCATAGAATTAAACAAATAAAATAATAATTTGATTCCTAACCTTGAATCAGAAACACGCTTAAAAGCATGACTTTAGTTAGACTAAGTTAGCTAAGGCATTTCACTATAAAGGAAAGTTAATTTATACATTTATACAATTTATAACATTAACCATTATGAACAGTGCTGAGCTAATGAATACATTATTCATTATTCTCTGTGTAAGAGGGGACCTAATATTTTGGAGGGTCTTGTTCTGCTCACACCTACACACTGATCCCACAGACTGCTGAAACAGCCCTGTGTGTCCATGAAACCTTTAAGGCCAAGTGTTTCAGAGACATTCTGTCTTGTTCGTCTGATATGAGATGCAGGACAAGAAACAGACAAAGGCCACATTGAGCCTCCTGCCTCAAATCACAAAGAATTCTTTTTGAATGAGACCTCAGACAAACTGGTCCTCTAACAGAAGAAAGAATAAGATTACATGTCCTTCCTCCCTAATATTCATACTTCAGAGCCCACATTTATAATACTAATTTTAAACATTTAAATATTAAATATTTATCAAATATGTGGATAAATAGTGGATAGATGATAGTGCAATGAATATCAACCACTAAATAAGGTAAAGGTGTGAAACTGCTATTTTCTCTGAGCACTGTTAGTCCTGAAACAATACATGGAGTAACTCCATAGGGAAGCATTGTCTTGTAGAAGGTGGAAAAGATGAAGAACTAAACAACAACACAAACAATAAGTGTAAGACTGGCCAGTTTCAGTTTATTGCTAAATAGTTGATGATTACAGCAGATGATGAGAGGAGTATTGTGTTCTATCCTGTTCCACCCCACGCTTTCCCCACAAAAAGAAATGACCTTTTTCTTCGCTACCTGGAAAAACATTTTAAAGCTAGCCTGAGACAATGATCACCTGATTAGCATGAGTCTGCTTCCGACACAACCCGTGAAAAAGGTCTAGAGTATGCACTCAGGAGTGTGTTTTTGTGCTTGAAGGAAAGAGGTTTTCCAAATCAAACCACTGGAGGACAAAGGGTAATGAGTAACAACGGTGAATAATAACTAAGAAAGCTCATGCAATTTTTTCATTTATGTAATGCCTGTACTATTACAGGAGCTGAGAGAAAAGTTTCACACAGACATGATGACCTTATTTCTACATTGGGGTTGCATTATAGAGAAATTCAGTGTTCCTATTGTGGGCAGCGCTCTGACATACCATACAGCAGCAACTTTGGTGACCCAAGTTTGAGTCCCAACTTGATGTGCTTCAACAATCCTGTTCCCCTCTCCAGTTAAAATTCTTCTTACTTTTCTCTACTGTTTTATCATTTTGTTCTAAACCTGTTTCCCCTCATTCAATGAAAATCAAATATTAAAATAATACAAATAATAACAAAAACACAAATGAACACCAGGAGCAGAACATAGAACACAAAACAAACATCTACACTAGGACAANCCTCCCTAATATTCATACTTCAGAGCCCACATTTATAATACTAATTTTAAACATTTAAATATTAAATATTTATCAAATATGTGGATAAATAGTGGATAGATGATAGTGCAATGAATATCAACCACTAAATAAGGTAAAGGTGTGAAACTGCTATTTTCTCTGAGCACTGTTAGTCCTGAAACAATACATGGAGTAACTCCATAGGGAAGCATTGTCTTGTAGAAGGTGGAAAAGATGAAGAACTAAACAACAACACAAACAATAAGTGTAAGACTGGCCAGTTTCAGTTTATTGCTAAATAGTTGATGATTACAGCAGATGATGAGAGGAGTATTGTGTTCTATCCTGTTCCACCCCACGCTTTCCCCACAAAAAGAAATGACCTTTTTCTTCGCTACCTGGAAAAACATTTTAAAGCTAGCCTGAGACAATGATCACCTGATTAGCATGAGTCTGCTTCCGACACAACCCGTGAAAAAGGTCTAGAGTATGCACTCAGGAGTGTGTTTTTATGCTTGAAGGAAAGAGGTTTTCCAAATCAAACCACTGGAGGACAAAGGGTAATGAGTAACAACGGTGAATAATAACTAAGAAAGCTCATGCAATTTTTCCATTTATGTAATGCCTGTACTATGACAGGAGCTGAGAGAAAAGTTTCACACAGACATGATGACCTTATTTCTACATTGTGGTTGCATTATAGAGAAATTCAATGTTCCTATTGTGGGCAGCGCTCTGACATACCATACAGCAGCAACTTTGGTGACCCAAGTTTGAGTCCCAACTTGATGTGCTTCAACAATCCTGTTTCCCTCTCCAGTTAAAATTCTTCTTACTTTTCTCTACTGTTTTATCATTTTGTTCTAAACCTGTTTCCCCTCGGAAACATAAGTCCAGGAGCGAACATAGGGAACATGTAACATCAATGCCCGGTTCCACAGACAAGGGTTAAGCCTAGTCCCCAGACTAAAAAGCTGTTTTAACTGAAAGCAACTTGCAATTGCACATCTTAAATTATGTCAGTGCCATTGTTTTTTTGTTTTTTTCTTTCTCAAGATGCACATCAATAATGAAAAAGGCACCTTTAAAAAAAGCTACTTAGAGGGTTAGTTCACCCAAAAATAAAAATTCTGTCATTAATTACTCACCCTCATGTCGTTCCAAACCCGTAAGACTATAATTCGTCTTCGTAACACACAAAGATCTTTTTGATGAAATCTGAGAGCTTTTTGTCCCTCCATAGACATCTACGCAACTACCACTTTGATGCTTCAAAAAGTTCATGAAGTGATCGTAAAACTAATCCATATGAATCAAGTAAAAAAGTCTTACAGGTTTGGAAACGACATGAGGGTGTATTAATTAATTAATGACAGAATTTCATTTTTGGGTAAACTAACAATTCAAATGTCCTAATTGATCTAAGGCCTAATCCTGGTTTAGTCTTAGCCCTGTCTGTGAAACTAGGCCCAAGAGACATTTCTTATTATTATCAATGTTGAAACAGTAGTGCTGCTTAATATTTTTGTAGAAATCGTGATTTTTTTTTTTTTTTACATTAAATGTGCAGCTTTTATACATTATTTTTAGATTTTACATGATAAATGTCTTGTCAATTTATTGCATATTTGCTATATAAAATTATTTTAAAAATAAAATCTTACGGTCCACAAATTTTTGAATGGTATTGATTTTTGCCACTTTGTTTGTTGATACTAGTGTTGAATTAAACACCTTTAAATAAACAAAAAAATTAAACAGGGAAATCCCTTTGCAATTTAAAGGGTTAAAAGTAACCTTTTTGTACTTGGGAATGTGATATAAAGTGAACAATAATATCTTTCCAACTAAAAGGGATGTCCTTATGTTTAAACGATTTAGGGCAAAACTGAAGCCTACGTGACAAAGCATTTGGTCAATGTGCAGTCTGTTCAGCCCTCGCAGGAAGGTCAGAAAGCTGTCTGTTAGGCCTTTGGCTATGTCTAAAACAAAAAAACAATACCAGACGTAAACATAGAGAACAAAAACAGAGGCCAGAAATGCACCAGACAACACTAACCGCTAAACCAACAATCAAACTAGACAACAGAGTCATAGATTAATGAGGAACAAGCTAGCAGCGTCTAACTATGAAGCTCAAAGCCACAATCATATAAAACAGAGCAGGGAAATGATGCATACACTGCTTAGTGTCAGGCTGTTCTCATACTTGGTTCAATAGCTTGGTCCAAACCCACCTACCTGCCACTTCCTTTTTAAATCTCTTTTCACATATTGTAAGAATGATTTGAAACCAACCTTAAAAACTGGATTCAGCTGTAGTCTTAAAGCACACTTAGAGACCGTAGGGCATGTTATGTATTGTAACTGTCAGGCATATTTAAAAGGCATCTGAGTCTTGTTGTCATGTAGAGGGAAGTTGAGTGTTCAATAGGCCTCATTCATTCAAAGACATTTTAAGGCTCCTTAAATAAGAGACAGAGGAAAGTCTATGCTCCATTCCAGAGCTATGACTTCAGACTGGCCTAAAACTATGTGCATTCATCTCTGATGATCATTTAACAATTATGCCCAAATTACATATAATCAATGTCTCAGAGACCTATTCTATTACTAGCTGAATTTTAACACATGCTGGAAATAATGACGTAATGAATAATCCTTTTATTAGGTATTACAATCCTTCTGAGAAGTACACTTTATTTTAAAAAGAGTACTTCTATGAAAATAATATACTTAAAAAGATTATACCTGTGCTTTAGATTAATTTGATACTAAATGCTATTAGCTGCACATTAGAGTGTTTTAAATTTAGTATAACTTAAGTACATATTTTATTACATATTTTAGCATTTAGTACACTAAAGTATAGTTTAATGTAATTTCTATTGACCTAGTCATGTATGTCAATTTATACTGCTCAAAAAAATTAAAGGAACACTTTTAATCAGAGAATAGCACAAGTCAGTTAAACTCCTGGGTTATTGATCAGGGGCCGTATTCACAAAACATTTTATCTTACCACTAAGAGTTCTCCTAAATAGCAGTAAAAGTTCTTAGCTAAGAGTTTTCTCTTAAAACCTATTCACAAAGCTGCTGAGACAAACTTTTACTAATTAGGAATAGACTGAAGTCTTAAGCTAAGAGTAAGGGCGGGGTTCACCTCGTTGCTATGGAGTATACACACAGTGATTGGCTGATGGGGGAGGAGTCAGCGATTTAATCATAGAAATATTGTAGAATGAGGTGTCATGATTCCACATTAAAATAAAGGTTTTAAAATACAAATGTTGCCCTCTTCAAATAAATATTTTTTAATAAAAATGTTGCCATAGTCCAAATAAAAAAACGTTGCCATATTGTTGCCATAAAGGTTTTAAAATGTAGGCTAAGTTTCACTTATTAAACTAGTATATAGGCTACAGTTAATTTTCCACCTCTTGGATGTCTGCATCTCAAGAGAATGCAGAATTCAAGCGACAAATTATGTTTTATAAACAAAGTTTGGGAGGAACACTTTGAAACGGTCTATCTAATCAGCTCGAGGGGAGGAATATATACACAGACGAGAGCCGACTCGCCTATAGTTACTTAGATGGTTTTCTGCATCCCTCCGCCACCCCATCCCTCAATCTCGGCTGGGGATACGGGGAGAACTTTGGTTTTGGGCTAAATTTCAAGCTCGGAGCCCTCGATCCCCTTGGACAGCACACCAAATACACTTATTATATGGATTTTTTTTACTCTATTCAATCATTTGTAAGTGTGAATTAATGAAAACCACTGGCACAGGTAATCAGACAATATTTATTTATTTGTTAAAGATTTTTTTTGGCGTCTCATTGTAGATTCAAATCTATAAATGAAAATGTATTGCATTTATGAAGAAAAGGTTCAGCACCCAAGGCTCTATCGCTATTCCCTCAATGGTGTACAGTGTCTTTGGGTGGATTAGGACTGTTTGTGATTTGGTCTTAGTAACGTTTCACAGACTTAGAAGCTAGTTTTAGCGCTAAAATGCTTTGTGAAATACTCTTGGAGCTAAAATTAGGACTGACATGCCCATTATTTTTAAGAGTTTCTCTTAAATTGGCAAATTAGGAGCTTCTTTTAGCCTTAAGATGTTTTGTGAATACGGCCCCAGGTCAGTTTCAGCTGTTTTGGTGTTACAACCCCCAAAACAGGAATGGTTTTACAGGTGGAGGCCACTGACATTTTTTTCCCTATTCATCTTTTCTGACTGTTTTTCACTTGTTTTGCATTTGGCTAGGGTCAGTGTCACTACTGGTAGCATGAGGCGATACCTGGACCCTACAGAGGTTGCACAGGCAGTCCAACTCCTCCAGAATGGCATCAATTTGTGCCATTGTAAGAAGGTTTGCTGTGTCTCCCAGCACAGTCTCATGAGATGGAGGAGATTTCAGGAGACATGCAGTTACTCCAGGAGAGCTGGACAGGGCCGTAGAAGGTCCTTAACACATCAGCAGGACCGGTATCTGCTCCTTTGTGCAAGGAGGAACAGGATGAGCACTGCCAGAGCCCTACAAAATGACCTCCAGCAGGCCACTGGTGTGAATGTCTCTGACCAAACAATCAGAAACAGACTTCATGAGGGTGGCCTGAGGGCCCTAAGTCCTCTAGTGGGCCCTGTGCTCAATGCCCGGCACCGTGGAGCTTGATTGGCATTTGCCATTGAACACCAGGATTGGCAGGTCCGCCACTGGCGCCCTGTGCTTTTCACAGATGAGAGCAGGTTCACTCTGATGTAACGAAGTAGCGTTTTCGTACAGTTATTAATCAATTTATGGGTGGAATATGAATACAATAATTCACAACGTTTTATGAACAATTATTATATTCATATCGACCCAAGGGGGAATTAAACATATAGTGATAATTAAATACAACGAATTATAATCAATTATGTATATGATTAGTTCTGGTTTAATAATTATTTAGAGAAACTATTCGTTTGTCCAGCAAACTAATAGCTCCCATAAAATATGAAACGGGTTTATTCTTTTGGCCACAAGAATAAATTCCTACTATAGCATCAAAGCATAAAATGATCGAAAAACGTTAAAGTGACTTGGTCTTCAATTGAAAGAACAAACAGAACAATTCTGACGGATATAATGCGTTTAAT
>RJVU01047220.1:2893170-2929920 GCA_003731715.1 Anabarilius grahami | reverse complement strand
TTCTTCTAGTCATATTAATATATAGAGTTCTTATGCGTGTGTGCGTGTGTGTGTGGGTGTGTGGGTGCGTCTCTGTGTGTGTGTGCGCGTGTTTGGTATGTGCCGTGTTGCCACATGGCCCATAAGAATGTGATCCGAGACACTCGTGATTGTTTGAAGTCACACTGGGGGTGTTTCGGGGATCTCTCACATTTGTAATAAAGGTGTCCAAGAGGTCTTTATCTGTCCGTCCGATCGGCGCCAAGCCTTGATTTGTAATTCAAAGTTCAATGGGTGAAGGCTTAACAGTTTAATGGTGCGCCCGCTAAATTCTGATCGATTGCAGACGCTACACTGAGCACATGTGACAGACGTGAAAGTGTCTGGAGAAGCCGTGGAGAACATTATGCTGCCTGTAACATTGTTCAGCATGACCGGTTTGGTGGTGGGTCAGTGATGGTCTGGGGAGGCATATCCATAGAGGGACGCACAGACCTCCACAGTGACACCCTGACTGCCATTAGGTATTGGGATGAAATCCTTGGACCCATTGTCAGACCCTATGCTGGTGCAGTGGGTCCTGGGTTCCTCTTGGTGCATGACTCTCCTCATGTGGCGAGAGTATGCAGGCAGTTCCTGGAGGATGAAGGAATTGATACCATTGAATGGCCCCCACGCTCGCCTGGCCTAAATCCAATTCAACATCTCTGGAACATAATTTTTCGGTCCATCCGACGCCGCCAGGTTGCACCTCACACCATCCGTCGTCTCATTAGGAGCATGCCCCGATGTTGTCAGGCATGCATAGAAGCACGTGGGGGGCCATACAAACTACTGAGAACCATTTTGAATCACTGTGTGTATACTCCAAACGGACTAGCCTGCTGCATCATTTTCTCACTTTGATTTTCGGGGTGTCTTTGAATTCAGTCCTCTATAGGTTGATCATTTTCATTTCCATCAAACGATGTGGCATCCTTTCGTTCCTAACACATTACCCAGTCCATATCAGTATAGATATCCAGCATGATATTTTTCCCCATTGAGATCTGATGTGTTTTCAAAGTGTTCCTTTAATTTTTTTGAGCAGTGTATTTGTAATTACACATTTGGAAAGATTAAGTTGCAATTTAGTTCATTTAAAGTATTTTTACTAACTTCAAATGTAATACTGAATAAAAACACTACATTTAAAACATTTAAAATTATAATCAAGCAACTTTACTTGTGCTTTAGTATGTTAGCCTACACATCAAAATAAGTGTACTTATTTAAAGCATGACAAATCATGATTAAAACATGTTTTAAAATGTACTTTTTAATTTGACATTATTACAAAGAGCATTTTTTGAAAATGTACTTAAGTGTGTTAAGAATCATAGCCATGAATGTGTACTTTTTTTAAATGGCCTTTTATTTTACTTCTTTTTCACAAGGGTACCGATGTGTTAGTATGCATAAACCCATGTTTAGTCTAGAACTTATCTTGGCCTAGAGTCTATGAAGGAAGTGCCTAGTGTCAGAGAGATTAATGTGTCTAATAAAGAGACTAGAGTCAGATAACAGTGATATGTGTTCTTTTTCTCTCAAAGACATGACCTGTCCCCTCCTCCACGCTCCATCCAGTCTTGTTTTGACGCTATAGTGTGAGTGTTCAGTGCGGTTCTCTTACTGTTACTCATATGAACACACTAATATTACTTTTGCACAATATTCACCAAACATTACTACATTACTGCATTATATTACTAAGGACACCTTTAAGGCACAAACTGTTTGAATGATAGCATCATTATAAATTAGTATTAATTGTGTGGTTAAATGAAATGAGACTCCCACTGGGTGGCAATTTTAAAAGTCCCCAGAGTTAGACATGATTTTCTTTGATATCTGTTGTTGGATATCACCCTTTGCTGTGTTTACTAGACAGTGTGATGACATTGTAATGACTTAAGCACCGCATGTTTACATAACTGTGTGGGCACATGGCAGGAAAATGACTTCTATCCCATTTGTTTAAATGGGAACGCGTTCTTACGATAAAGAGCAAGAAACATCCATTTATGGATGTCAGTGTTTGCCTGTATACACAAAGACAATATGACTCATGCTGTTCTCAATGTACCACAGTCATAACTCTCTGTGGTTAACCACGTAACCATAATTCCAACAATCATTTCAACACTGTTGTCCAGCCTTGGCCGAACTATCTAACAGGTGTCTGGAACACACTGGGATCCAGATGCTTTAGGCTTTTTCCACTCAAGAGTGAAATCGGCGTGAAGACTGATCAACAACATACACACACACAAAAAAAATAAACAAATACAAGTTCTTGGTTTATGCTTGATTATAGACTTTAGTCACAGTAGACGCCATATTTAATGTCAGTCTGTTAAGTGGGTTGTAATGTTTTTAAATTTGCTGTCAAATGTTAAACTGATGAAATATTGAAATATTGTAAATATTCAAAAATATTCAAAAAATACGGTGTGACAAAGGACCTTAAAATAGCACAATATATTGAACGTACTGTACAAAAATTAAACTAACTAGTGTCTGATTAAGAATCTATATCGAGGGACAGCAGATGGTCCTCTTATGGAAATGCAGTGACACTGCAATAATATCAGAGAAATGGCGAAGAAAGTTTGGGAAACTTAAGAATCACCAAGAATATATAATTAAACATGGGTATGTTCCTCAAAAGTATCATTAGTTTTGTCAAGTTCCGTCGTTAACAACATTCAGCGATTCTCTTTCCGGAAACCTAGTTTCAATGAACATTCACAAACAGACATCAAACATCGCAAAGTTGTGTGGTTGGAACTACAGCTCTCAACCTGTCGTAGAAGCATAGTTTCTTGCTAGTAAGGCATGTGGACTTAATTAGACCTGCCTCTTGAGCAAAATTCGCAAGCTAAGATGAAGTACAATCCAGGGCCGTAACCACCATAGACATTGAGGGAGACAAGTCCCCCCCAATAATTAGAAATGGTCAAATCGTCCCCCCCAATATTTGAAATTCTTGCACTGCTCTGCTGCACTTCATTACAGCACTCTGCATGTTGTTAGGATGACAAAAAGGTTTAAAATTTACATTTTTAGTCTGGTCTGCCTCAGCGGTCTGAGAACACTCGTCAATGTCAAAATGAGTGAGATGGTCAATCAAATTAAAAAGTAGGCGGGGTTTACGTCTCTTTTTGCTCGTGCACACAGTCTTCAAAGCACAGATGGGTGCGTCAATCGATCGCTTAACGCCGTTGCGGAGGTTCTATTTTTCCCGTAAAATCACAAAACAAATGCACACAAACGTGTCCCTGCTCTTGATATACAACCATTGACAGACATCTTTAATTTTAATAAGGAAAAAAAAATAAACTATGCGAGGGTGGATTAGAACATGCAACCTTTGATACTGTTAACAAAAATGTATTCACTAAATTGAAGAATCTCGGAACTAACAATATATTGTATTAGGAAACTGTCACATTAAACATGAGTTCTCAATGTACTATTGAAATTGATTTCTGGACATCGTAATGTTATTTTTTTTCTACAATTGTTATTGTACATATCTGATATAGCATTGTATTAGCAGCAATCACTGTTTTGTTTCTTTATGCTTTATTAAAAAAAAAAAAAAAAAAAGGTCCCCCCCCCAATGTTCAAGACATGGTTACGGCCTTGGTACAATCTACATCTGTAGGGGTGTAATGGCTCTCTGTAAAAAATCGAACCATACCGTTCTCAACCCACGGTTCGGTACGTACTTGCACCGTGGTTCAACTGAAATCTGACGACGCAACTATAATATGCTATGTTAAAAATAGCGCGTAAAAACAGACAGAGTTTGGCTAATGAATGTTTCTGTCGATGGATACACATTCCGGCTTCCCAATACATTACAACAACAACGATGATCAAAAAAAAAAAAAAACGTGGACAAAACAGTCACTCTTTGTGAACTTTGTTAAATGCGAGTGCCGTATGCTCGAATATGACTAGTCATTTATGCCGTCATCACCAGGGTGTTGATAGCGCGCGAGTGCAGGTGAGACCTGAACAGCACACGTTGCTTTCTGTGTTTAAATTAAACTCATTTAAGCCTTGCTACTTTAAACATTCGAGCGCAAGATGCGAAAGAGAACTTGTGCGCAAATATTGAGTTCTCTTTTAAGTCTTGCACTTGAACGGACTAATTCACACAAAAAATTTTGTCAACATAATTAGCAGACATAGTCGGTTGAACGTATCAGTGTACTGGATCCGTGCATTATGTCTTAAAGTGACAGCAGCCTAATATTCCTGCTGTCTGTGTTTTTAATGTTTAATCAAACAACAAAAGACAAGGAAATCACTCACTGCTCTTGACTGAATAGCTTTTGTAACTTTAATAAGGATTAATCTTTCATTTATACAGTCAAATATGCAATGTTATTTTACATTTGATTACTTTATTCAATTTCTGTACCTGAAAACTAATGTTAGACCTACCTAAAAAGCACTGTTTATTTTATTTGTATCTTTGCTCTATTGTATTTATTTGTGCTGCTGCTTGTAGTTAGATGATTTGTTCTTATTTTCTTTATTTTTATTTGACAGTAGTCCTTTTTTCCCTAAACATAGCACATACTGAACCGTACCGAAACCGTGACTCTAAAACTGTGATACAAACCGAACCGTGAGTAACTTAAACCTTTAGACTCCTTATCTGTAAGAGGAAACCCATGTTGAACCAACATTGTTTGAACCACAGATGTGCAACAAAGTTTCAGGAAACAGTCATGTCTAGTTAATTCTCCAATGCATTATACTTTGGTAGTTAAGCATTAATGTTGTATGGCAAACGCACACCAGATTGTTAGAGGATTTAGACAGGAATGTTAAATCTGTTTAGTTTTTGTCCTAAACCATTAGCAAATGCACTGCAGATAACCATGATTTCCTCTGTGAACATTGCAAAATACTGTAGGGATTTGCAATTTCACTGTAAATAAGCTACTAGCTGTTCCCAGATGACAGCCTCCTGACAGCGAATTGGGACATCCTTTCTATAATCAATTCCCTGTTTGAAGCATCTAGAACAGAATGTTTAGTTGTTTTTCATTTTTCAGACCTTTTCAGTGCAATTTCTTCTCTTTCAGTATGTGCGATGATCACAAATTGGAGCAACATCAGTATAGTTTGGAGTGTGTGACAGAGTGTGTCCAGAGCTGTTTGGATATCCTGACATCCCTGTTAAAACACATTAATGCACTACACTACAGACACCATTTGTGCTACCTACTGAATATTACTGTAAAAATAAAATATTACATATTAAATATTTACATTTTTGGAAAATTCAACAACTGTTGTGTCCAAAATGTCTCTAGTGATTGAAGACCTTGAGATGGAATCTAAGTTTGTAGACATAAAACAACATTAAGGTGAAGTATAAACACATTCTTCCTCGTAGCAAACCACTCCCATATACATTTCAAAGCTATATATGAATAATGATAAAAGATGATGTTTGATGTTTACACATGTATAAAGCAACTTCTGTCTTTAAATTCTGTCAGATCCAAACTGGAGCTTTACCCTGACTGATTCATTTATTGCAGGGAGATGTTTTGTAACTGAATAGGACTTTTAACTACTCAGCTGTCTGCTTGAACAGTGACCCAACTCCATTTGGTCATGAATCTCAGATCACTTTAAAGCTTTCCGAGGACTGACTTTTTGCCCCCTGTTGACCTTTGACCTTAGCTGAGGTCTCGACTCAGCTTGGGATCCTGATTAGAAAGATGATAGAGGACAAGTGCTACTGTTATGAGTTATGAGCTTAAGTCCTAAAATATTAAGTGTTTTCAGGATCTTTTTCTTTCTATTATTTTACTATATCTTTTTATATTTTATTTAACTATCATTTTATTTTCATGTAAATAATTTATATAAGATTATATGTGTTGCTTGGTGACACAAAGCTCGATAGTTCTTGGAACTATTGGCCATGTTTTGCAATTTGAGGAAACAGTAACCAGACATCTTATGTTCAAACTCACATCATCCGCATAAGCACCGTAGCTCAATGTGTCAAAGCATGTTTGCTAACCACTACATCGCAGCTCTGACAGGATGTTGTTCCTACTTTCAGTAACATAAAAATCAAGAGACTGAATAAAAGTTGCAATCATTTTACAGTAAATCAATTTGTTTCGCAACAGATGCTGCACAACAGAACTGTTTAGTTCCCAACTCTTATTTACTGTTCAGGCCAGGCACAAAACTGTTCCTGAACAACGCTAGCATTATACGGCCACATGAACCGCAGACAAACTTCCCTCTGAATCACCACTTGATCATTTCCTTTCCAATTTACATTTCTGTAAGTTTCTTTGCCATCCCTCTGCTTTCTTCAATCGGTCATTCATTCTGCCTTTTTTTTCCTACTCTTTGGTCATTAGATACATAAAAAGCTGTTGTTTTTTTTTTCTAACAACACTGGAAGTTCTGCCTCAATCGGTACCCGATATGAGATGATACACAACCAAGGAAAAATAACACTTTAAGGAATATTCAGAGATTCATAGAATATGCTCAAATTGACAGTATCTGTAGCATAATGTTGATTATCATCAATAAAAAAACTAAATGTTAAAAAAAGGGAAAATGGAGATTGCGTAAGGGACTTAAAGGGTTAGTTCACCCAAAAAAGGTACTCGCTGTCAATAGGTACTCACCCTCATGTCGTTCCACACCCGTAAAAACCTTCGTTCATCTTCTGAACACAAATTAAAATATTTTTGATGAAATCCGAGGGTATCTGATCCACACATAGGCAGCAACGTCATTGCACCTTTTGAGGTCCAGAAAAGTAGTAAAAACATGAGACGAGAATACTTTTTGTGGGCAAAAACAAAACAAAAACAACGACTTTATTCAACAATTTGGACCGCTTTCTTGTTTGCGTCTGAATGCCGACTCATTATTGGATGTAAACAAGTTCACTACATTCAAATTGTTGAATAAAGTCGTTATTTTTGTTTTGTTTTTGTGCACAAAAAATATTCTCATTGCTTAATAACATTACGGTTGAACCACTGTAGTCACCATGTTTTTACTACTTTTCTGGACCTCAAAAGGTGCAATGACGTTGCTGCCTATGTGTGGATAAGATACCCTCAGATTTCATCAAAAATATCTTAATTTGTGTTCCGAAGATGAACTGCAATTGCATGTGTGGAACGACATGAGGGTACTTAATTATAGAAATTTTATTTTTGGGTGAACTAACCCTTTAAAATAGAAATAAATGGGGCCAGTGTTTGGAGGATTTAAAAGCAGAAATATAGAGCTTGATCATTACATTACATATACAAATAAAATTCTTCAGTTAAAAAATATTTGTATTATTTGAACTATAAAGGTTTTAACATAATATTTACAGCCATTTTAGCCATTACGCTGTCATGGCAATGAAATTTTAAAATTGGATTTAGCTTTACACAGAGAAGGTTATAGTTGTTTATTTAAGATTCAGTTTAAATGGGCATGATGCTTCTGTGTTTAATTACCCTTATAGAGTTGGAGATCCAAAGATTCAAAGGAAGCCTGATGGACAGAGCTGGAGGAGGGATCCATACCACCTGCCAATTAAAGGACTTTATAATGAGTTGCTATAAGAGTGGAATGTGACCTGTGTGTATGTGTGTACATGTATATGTGTGCGTGTGCTCGTGTGTGTTGCTCACACAGGTCAGTGGGAGTTCAGTGGGACTGTGCTGTTTCACATGTCTGAGGGAGTGCGAGCAGCAGCTGGCCTGTAAAGTTCAGAATACCAGCACACTTTATGAGTTTCTTCACCATAACGTCCTGCTGATATCATGTGATAGGATTCGACCACACAAACAAACAATCATGACTGGATCAGCATTCTTGTGTTTATGACAAAGTGCACATATGGCACGTTGTGATACCTACACCTTTCAGAAGCAAAAAGCTATCTCAGCTATGTAAAGGGATTTACCCATTAGCCCCCAATCCAGAGCAGAGCCACATAAGCAATAACAGTCTGAGATGACTGAATATTAAAATCCCCCCACTGAGCTTTAATCCTGTGACAATCACAGTTACGCTGTATTATTTAGAGTCCACAGCCCTTTGAGGAAGATGTAAGAGATATTGTACAGCAGGGACGATTTCTTTAAGACTGCAAGGGAAGCTCGGCTTCCCTTATAATGTCACAAAATGAATGGTCAAATATGTACTATTGTATTAACATTTTATTGACTAAAAATGCGTTAGAAAACGTTCATCTCAAAGACGAGTTCGTTCAGAATCAGTTACATATAGCAGGTCGGCTGACTCGATTTCCTTCTCATACATTCCCGCAGCGTCACAGTGCATTTCCCTATTGAAGCCCAGCGTCCATTGACTTCAATGGGGCTGCTTTGAACGGTTTTTTTCAGCGCTTCGAAACTAGACGGTCATTGGATAAACGCTGCGATTATGTCCCGCCCACGGACGCTCAGCGTCTCTGGGGGTGAATGGGGAGTGGGCTGGCCCGGACTCCGAGCTTCTGCGTGATGATTGGAGGGTCTGTCGAAAGACTGCATCTCCTTTTGACTGACAGCGATTCTGTACTATAAGGAATCACTGAAGCTATTCGCGCTCAGTCCCATCGCGGATTTCTCAAGTTCAGTCGAAATAAAAACTGCTGCAACCTATTTCTTTGATATTTGCTTGGCGAAATTGCTTGATTTTCATCATACATTTCACACAATTATACACCACATTCCTTGTTTCAGTTTTACAGAGTTTAATATTTTTTTTTTAGATCGTTCATTCATTCATTCCTTCATTCATTCATTCATTAATTCATTCATATAGCGTTAGTAGGCTAGGCTAGCGTCGTGGGTGAAACTGCGCACGATGGCTGATTTTGGCGAAGCCATTTGAAAGTGTTCCTTACGAGGAAAAACTTAGAATTAGTCAATCCAGGGAAATTTGATGACATGAGAGATATTTCCAGAGGAGGCCTTCCAAAGTGTCCTGAAAAGTTATGGCCATCACTTTGATTCAGGAAGACTGAGGTCAGAACTTCAAGTCCTGTATTCAGATCAGGACTTGCAGGGTAACAGGGGAAAGCTGTGTGATTACTTGGTGTTCCTTAAAGACATGGAGTTGGACAGTGCAATGCCTCAGCTTTACAAACTGTTCTCATTAGTGGCAACAATTGGAGCTACATCTGCAGGTGTAGAAAGGAGCTTCTCCTGTTTAAAGCGACTCAAGTCCTACACCCGAAACACAATGGGCCAAGGCCGTTTAAGCAGCCTAGCTCTGCTGGCCATTGAGAGGACACTGGTCAAGTCACTTGAAAAGACTCCTAGTTGGTACGACAGGGTCACAGACCATTTTCTTGAAAAGGAACGTAGGGCAGAATTTACTTTTAAATAAATAGACAATTTTATGATGTAGGCCGAAAATGAGCTTCCCCTCTCTGACAGACCAGTAGCCGCCACTGTTGTACAGATATTATACAGATATATTACAAAGTTTGTCATTAAGTTAAAATAAGCCTTGAAGGGCTGGTGCCTAACATGGTGTTATGAATGGAGACTCAGGCAGGGGATCCAAATGCAGCGTTTTATTAAGGTAAGAGTGGTCGTACAGGCAGGGTCGAAACAGGAGCAGACAGGTACAGCAGATGGCAGACAGAATCGTAATCCAAGGACAGGCAGAGGTCAGGGCTGGCAGATATCACTCAGAGGTCGGTATACAAAGCAAGGGTCAGGACAGGCAGCAATGGGTCAATAAACAAGGAACAGACAGGAACGGTAACAAGAAGCAGGCAGACAGTAAACACGGGAACGCTCGGAATTGCAACAACAGTTAACAAGACTTCGCGATCTGATGGTGTGAGTGAGAGTCCTTTTATAATCCAGGTAACAAGCTGCAGCTGGGTGTGGTGATTAGTGAGGAGTGTGTGCATGGCTGTATGTGGCAACAGGTGATTGGTGTGGAGTGAACATGTGACTGACAGGGAGAATTATGGGAAGTGTAGTCCGGGGAGTGACAGGAGCAGACGGTGATCGTTACACATGGAGCAGAGGGGTCTTGTATAAGGCTGAAGGGGTTTATTTTGTGATGATGACTGGCTAACTGTACATTTTCCTGTTATACTTTTTATAGGTTATGCCTGTTAAACTCCATTAAACTTTTATTCACCAATATTGCATTAAACTGGTCAAAAATGACTATTTTCAGTATGGTATCTGATGAAGGATAGCACTGAAGGACATTGCTTTAATTGAATGAAATGCCATCAAATGCAACAAGGAGACTGTGATCTCTCCTTTAGAAGCAATACATTCAGTGAATTTTCCCTTCAGATGACACTGATATTTGTAACCTGATATACTATCTTGTCAGGGGCTCAGAGGATCTGCCTCTTCTGAGACAGTGCGCCAGTGGTCCCATCTACCATGGACAGACAGGAAGCTGAGGATGTTGTGGAAAAGGGTGTATAGATGGCCCCTGTGAGTGCACTCTGAGTCATCATGAACCATGAGAAGAAAAAAAAAGATCAGAGTAAGGCAAGGTGCATTTGTGATTATATGCATGTGCGCACACAAGTGTGTTATGTCTGTGCCAGGCATCTAAAGGCCAATTCACACTGCACTGACAGACGCAGACCAACGCCAACAGTCACCAGATTACAGTGTCATTTTCAGACATTCTAACGCCGATTCAGCATGTTCAATTGCTGAAAACAAGCTCTTACAGACACCAACAGACTCTGAAAGGGGTAACACACTGATGAAATGTCTGTTGTCATCTGTCGATGCAGTAAGAATTGGCCTGAAAACAACAATAAAAAAAGACTTTTGTTTATCAAATTGTCAAAATCTACACAGCCAGTAACTTGACATGTAGCATTTGCGTCAAATGACATAAGTGATTCATCAAATCATGTGGCTTAAGGGGTTTCAACCCTCTGCAACGTTAAGATTTTAGGTCTCCAAATGAAGGTTCTGGGTCTCCAAATGGAGGCAGGATTCAAATCCCAATTCTTACAGTGAGATTTTCGAGTGAAGAGTAAAATGATTTTTAAAGCATTAAGCTTTATCATTAACATGAAACTTTATTGCACTGGGCAAGCTCCAGTGATAGCAGTGAGCATACCGCATAAAAGTCAGAATGGCAGGTCTAAGCTGCCAGAATCAAGGGTTTTCAGACTTCTCTCATGTTGAGGTTTCTGGTCTCTGAATGGAGCTGGAGTTCAAATCCTACTTCTAGCAGAAGGATTTTACAAATCTAGAAGTAAACCCTTGAACAATAATCACAACATTAAGGACACTTTTTTAAAGGGTTAGTTCACCCAAAAATGAAAATTCTGTCATTAATTACTCACCCTCATGTCGTTCCACACCCATAAGACCTTCGCTCATCTTCAGAACACAAATTAAGATATTTATGATGAAATCTGATGGCTAAGTGAGGCCTCAATTGCCAGCAAGAAAATTAAAACTTTAAGATGCCCAGAAAGCTACTAAAGACATGACTTCAGTAAACGAGGCTTCATTATGCCAAAGTGTTTTGAAATTTCAATGGTTCACCACTGGGGGGGCGTGACTTTGGAAGTTTGATACACGCTCCGAACCACTGATTCGAAACAAAAGATTTGTAAAGCTTCGAAGCTTCATGAAGCAGTGTTTTTAAATCGCCCAACACTAGATACTGTTGAATAAAGTCATTTTGTTTTGTTTTTTGCACA
Organism: Anabarilius grahami; assembly: GCA_003731715.1. Lineage (NCBI taxonomy): Eukaryota > Metazoa > Chordata > Actinopteri > Cypriniformes > Xenocyprididae > Anabarilius > Anabarilius grahami. The sequence continues at coordinate 2,918,177 of RJVU01047220.1, read as the reverse complement.
CAAAAAATTATTCTCGTCGCTTCATAACATTAAGATTAAACCACTGTAGTCACATGAACTGTTTTAAATATATCTTTCAGATGCCCATAAAGCTACTAAAGTGTTTTTTATCTTACTGGCAATGCAAGCCTCACTGAACCATCGGATTTTATTAAAAAATATCTTAATTTGTGTTCTGAAGATGAACGAAAGTCTTATGGGTGTGGAATGACATGAGGGTGAGTAATTAATGACAGAATTTTCATCTTTGGGTGAACTAACCCAGATTGTTACTAAGCACATGGTCTGAAGTGCATGGTGTAGGTGCACTTAGGGTGTGTCCGAATCCATTTTGCTAGTTTAATGACGGAAAAAATAGTCGGTGCGCCTGGCATCTGGTCCAAAAGGGTTGTACCTAGTCTGTTAATGAGTCATGGGTGTGTTTTGGGCATAGCGTTCAATAAACCAATCAGAGTGTCATCTCCCATTCCCTTTAAAAGCCAGGTGTGCTTGCACCATGGCATGCTTGCCATTTACATGGTGGAATTTAGACACCCTAAACCTGATGAGTCAGTTTAAATATTATTGCCACGATTGGTCAAATAAGCCAAGTTAATTAGTCAAATTAGCCAGTTTCATTTATCATTACTGCAAATAGGTAATTCTGATACATGCAATAACTATCCATTATGACATTTAGGAATTTTTATCTTTATGTACACAATAAATAATCTTGTTTTCCTCGTTTTCAGACCAGCACACTCATGGGCAAACAGATGGATTTGAGTGATAGTGATAGCTGCTGTGATAGCTGTTTCAACTAAAAGTATTTTTGGCCTGTTTGATGTATAAAGCTATTATATGGCTTCAGAAGGCTTAAAATTGCACATAAGTATTTTTTTTCTGTTTTAAACATTGACAGCTGTACAACACGGCATGCTTTAACTGTATGAAGAAGAGACGCAGGAAAATTGTGTTCCACGAAAGATGTGAGTGAACAATTCCTTTAACACAGTCTCTATATATATATATATATGTGTGTGTGTGTGTGTGTGTGTGAAGGAGAGTAGTAATAACTTTATAATTCATAGACTAAGGGGTTTTAACGGCTGGTCTCTGTCATCTGACAGAGTGAATAAGTGCTGAGAAAAACAGCCAGAGGACGGAAACTAAGGACATTCCTTTGGCCCTCTCATGTGAGCAGCTGTGGGTCTGTACACAGGATATGCAACTTGTAAGTCCCAGTTCCAAAAGGAAGTTTCTGGAAACCTCTGTACTACACAGTTTCATGATCAAAACCGCACTGAAGAAGAGCTCTTGGTTTAATTTAACAGGGAACACAAGAAATCCAGTACAATGGAAAGGAACCGAAGATGGTTCCACAGCTCATCTTGAATGTGGGAGATTAAACACGTAACAGAAACCAAACTATTCATAACAATTAGATATTGATGTAAAATTAGTTTTGTTCAGCTTAATATGCAGGGAAAAGTAAGCCATTATCAGTTTGATTTCCCCTCCAAAAATGTAAATACTGTGGCACTGTGATGCTATCAATCCCAAAATCACTTCAGCTATGTTTATGCTGTAAGAGGATTGAATACTTTTGAAGATATTGCCCTTGTTCCTTGTTTTTATCTGCATCCATAGAAAGCTTTTCTCTCACTATTATATTATAAATATTACATAAATGGTATCCAGATGGGTGATATCCATCCACTCCAGCAGGAAAAACTATGGGGAGATAAGCAAAGAAAACTGACATTGTATTTGGTTATTCTGGTTGTTGCGCCTGACTATTTCGAATCGCTCTGGAGAATGAATTCCATAGGAATCCTACGAGGAATTACGGATGGATGAAAAAGAGAGTGATAGAGATAGATAGACAGAGTGCTTGGGGAGTGAAATGGGAGGAGAGGAAGGGGAGAGTGGACAGGATTGGGATATCTCAGGAAGAAACAAATTAGAAAAGCTGCCAAGCTTTAGGACTGTGAACACTTACAGATTGTAGAAGAACTGGTAATTTGCCAGCAGTACAAATGTCCATTCACAGACAAGTTGTGTCCTTGTATGTTGATTATAACATTTTTGCATTAAGGGTTCTATGTAATAAGCCATCACAAACAACCAGTAGATCTGAGGATTTAGTAATATCTTGATCAGAGTCACTTGGTCAATTATAAAATGCATGTATCATACTTTCTTGTCACATGACCTCACTACATGCATTTGTTTACTGTTGCATATGTGAACTGTTTCATATATTATTTAATAAAACAGCAGGGAGTATATACTACTGTGCAGTATGCGTTAAGGAGTATTCTACTATTCGAACATAGCCTTAGCCAGACAGAAAACTGAATAAGTGCCAAGTATACTGTGAGTCATTTTATTGGCCAGACTGTGAGAAAAGAACTGTAGTGGTCTTGTGAACAATACCACAAAAAATAAACATTCCACATAGAACCAGCTGATAGAGCTAAAACATAATGTTTCACATCTCTGAAGAAAATGTGAGTGGTGCTTGTCTGCTAGGGTGTTCTGGGTGTTTGCTGCTGTTGGTGGTTGCTTACTTGCCAAAAAGCCCCTCTTCCAAGTCTCTGTGATAGTCTCCCTATATGGCTCTGTCCCTCTAGGAATTCAGTTATAGGAACTAGCCACTAGGATAGTTCCCCGAGAACTAATTTCTCCGCCGGGCCGTGTTCCTGGTTGCATTCGCACTGGAAATAGGGAACTCTGAAGCGGCAGACAGCGGCATCTTTAAGCGTGGCATTTACAAATGCTAAAAACCGGTGAATGGAGGATGCTGTGATCGGAGCTGTGTTTGTTGTGACCCTACTCTGAAGTATGAGCTAATTTAGTTCCCCCAAAAAGAGTTCCTAGAACTAAAATCGTTCCTAGTTATGCGGGGCGAACATGGCAAAATCCGGGTACTTCAGCCAATCATTCTAGGAACTATGAAAAGGTTCCTCCCATTGCGAAAGCCCCTTAAGTCTAAAGGATTGTCTTTTCATTTTTTTTTACAAAATCCAATCATTTAGAAATGTAATAGAAAATCTCTCATAAACAAATTGCATGATTTGTGATATCACTTAAGTATCACAAACAGAGTGGAACAAGTTACCAGTTTAAAGGGGTGGTTCATTGCGATTTCACTTTTTTAACTTTAGTTAGTGTGTAATGTTGCTGCTTGAACATACACAGTATCTGCAAAGTTACAGCGCTGAAAGTTCAAATCAAACGGAGATGTTGTCTTTTAAAGTTATGGCAGTTTAATGCCTACAAAACGACCGGTTTGGACTACAATGAGCTTCTTCCCGGGTTGGCGGCATCATAAACCCTGCAATTAACATAAACCCTGACCATGGGAACACGCAACAAAGTGGGCAAGGCCATGTCACACGGCATTATGGAAGCGGAAGAGTTGTCTACACCCGGACGAATAGAACCCATTATAATCAGTGATATTGTCTACACTGGATGTGGCGTGGAAGTTCAATGCTGGATTTGCACAAAGGCTATTACTGAAAGATGAAGCAGTTCCCACTTTTAAAGCAGAAGCTGCTGTTTATCGGCCCCAACCTGTTTTATTGTCTGTACATGTCCTTTAAATGTATTATGTTGCTATTTTTTGGTTGGATCAAGGATGTAAACAAAGACCAACACATTTTTGCTTCACTAGCCAGTCAGCTAAATTCTATTGCATACTTCTCCAACAAACACCAGCAAATGCCAACAAACTTCGATGTTCGTAGACAAACAGTTGTTCGTACTATAAATTAAACGATACCTTTACAAAAGTGCTACTACTCAGGCATGTATTCGGCTACAGTAAATCTTTAATCAGGATAAAACCGTATATTGAAAGCTAACATAAACAACAGTAACACTTACAAGTGACAGCATATCTAAACACTTTGACACAAATACAAACGGAAATACTTACCATTCAGAAACGTCCTTTAAGAACCGTGCTTGCAGAGGTTCTGCTTGACCCTCTTCATCATTACTGCGATATGGGTCTGATTCGGGCTCACTTTGATACGGCAATATAGATGCCATTATTTACATTTCCACGAAACACGTGTAACAACTAATGGTAAGGGGCGTGGCATTTCTGGACTCTTCAGCGAATCACAATACACTGGGCCAGCTAACCAATCTGAGCCCATTGCGTATTTCGGAGGGAGTGGTATCATAGAATCAGGAAGTCAAACCAGCCGTTCAAATGACAATGGAAACAGCGGTGTAGAATAAAGGTAAAACATATGAAAAACACAACGTTTTTTAAAAAACGAAGCATTAAGACATGTTAAACTGCTTCTCATAAACACAATCAAGCCTAGAAAAAAAACAGTGAACCACCCCTTTAAATTTTTTTTTATTTTTTTTTTCGAAAGTCATTCCAACAATATTGCTCCTCTGTGTGGTTATCGCAGTAGTGGGGGCCTATTCTTATAGAATTAAAATGATTATTAAAACTTTATAGTTGTCATCCTTTGTGTGAACAGGTATTTACTCTTTGGTTTAGGGGGGTCATATTATGACCAACAGTAATAGCAATCCTTGCTTTAGCCCTCTTACTAATTAGATAATTATGTGAAAAAGTTATCTGTGGTGACAAAATGATATTACGTTGTCAAGTGAGTAGCACTAAAATCTCATTCAGTTTTATATGAAAGAAATATGTGCAGCATTTTATTACATTGATTGTTGTACAATGGTTCAAAAATGTAATGTCTGATGAGTGGCACTAAAAGATTCATGCTGTAGATTCATGATTGAAAATAATGTAGCACATACACTAAATCATACAATTCTAAAATTTTTTTATCTCTTATCATGACTTGTGTTCCGCAGGACTCATACCCAAATGCCCCACATCGCAAGTGCAATGCTGTACCGGGTGAGCTACCAAGCGAGTTTACTATGTCACAAAAACATCAAAATAAATTTGTTTACAATTCCTGTACTATGGTAAAAAAGTTTTCTGCGATGATAACTAGGGCTGGGTATTGACACAATTTTCACGATTCGATTCGATTACTATTCACATAATATCGATTATTTTGGATGTAGTATTTCAGGTACAGTACATGGCAAATTTTCTAGAGGAAAAAAATCTCTCAACTAATGTTGTAAACTACAAATGCAAGTCAGTTGGTACAACTATAATAATATTAAAGGTTAAATTAACTTATTTATATACAAACACTTAAATTACACTCAATGATGTTTTTATTATAAATAAAGTTTAGAATAAAATAATCATATTTCTACTCATTTAACATTTAAATCGCGGCTGTCATAACTGATTTATTCAAACATGCATTAAATATTGAAAAACATTAAAAATTATAATGAATATGTAACGGTGCATATATTTATCAGAATGTTGCTTTCTAGAGGACACTTTTCTAGCTGACTAATGAATTTATGGTCATTGAATATGTTTTTCTGAGGTAAATGTGATGTTACGTGATATTGTTTACAAGCTGTTTTATTGACATCTTTCCGAGGTTGAAACACTGATTGAGCTGTTACACGAGACATGATACGGATTTCGGTAGGTACTGTATATTTTAACATACCTTCAGATGTTTAGTCGTGTTTATTTCGCGTTGTAACTGGTATTAAAGAGGAGGTGAGGAGGTTCACATGCGCTCCGTGCTGTCGCTTCTCTTTAACTGAGGCGCTAAAGCGATCTGTCACGTCACATTAAACCACGCCAAAGCGGTATTTATTTTTTGAATCTCATAATAAGATGGACGTCATTTGAAATCTGAGACTTTTCTTCATATCAAAAGTAACAAAGCACAAAGATTATTGCGATTTATTGGATGGGAGGCGCTACATATTCTGCTCATTCATCAACTGAAAACAGACTAGACTAATCGATTCTTGGGATTTAAGAATCGATATTGGTTCGTAAAATGAGAATCGAGAAATCAATATTTTTTACCCAGCCCAAGTGATAACAGCATTGTGCAAGGAACTGTACAAAAATGAGTCTTCATTAATCGATAATCTGTCCCTGTAATCATAATAATGTGAAAAGGATTAAAAGTCGCTGGTGTTTTACTGGCTCTAGTGTTCATTTCGGCTGCAAACTGCAGTGAAACATATGTACTGTTTGTTTTTGGAGTTTTGCAAAAAAAACAAAAAAACAAACAAAAAAAACGAGTAGAGGCATGTTTTCCCAATTAGCTTAGTCTAAAATAAATACCTACAGAATAGATGTTCATTGCTGTTCTAAGTGTCTGGTTTAGATACATGAAGTAGAAACAATTCTTGATGCTTCACATGTGTTTCAAATCAGTCACTTTTGTGGTTCCATGATGGTTAGGTGTATTCATTAATAAGATTAATATGTTTCTTAAGGGGAGGCATGTCTCTTTCAAGACAAGCAACATGACCAGCTTTGCACAAAATACAAGTGGAGATTGAGAGAAAGAGATTTAGAAATCATGAATGAAGACCAGAGCAGCAAGCAGGCTATAAAAGGAAATGAGAGAGAACAGCACTGGACATCCAGAGTATTTAGCATTGTGAAGTCTCCACATGCCTTTGTCTAAACTTCTTGGGTGTAAAGAATGAGTAGACGTCCTCAGGTCTATTATACAGCACATTAAACATGAGGGGTTTGTATTCTGGTTGTATAACTGTGTTGAGTCTACGTTTTGCACATTACTGTGTTTTTGACACAGCTGCAATCAGGAACTTGCTGAAATTTGTTCAAATATCTTACCTTAAAAAGGGATGTCTGTCTCTAACACATTAAAAAGCACTTCAAATCGACCATTTAAAGAGGTAGTTTACCTAAAAATGAAAACTGTTATTCACCCTAATTAGAATTTAAGTAAGCATGCTGTTATATTTCTGAGGAACACAAAATAATAATTTTCTGTTTATTTTAAAATAATCTTCATTCAGCACTTTTCCCATACAATAACAGGGGGTGGGGGGTGTTCATGAGCTATAATAGAAATATATTATAATAGAAAAGCGTTAGAGAAGACTGTTGAACTGTTTTTCATGAACACAGACGTTTCATTTTTGGAGAGTGTATTTACACTGAGTGCAAATAGCCCGCCTTGTTGGCAGATGCTATTTACACTAACTCCTCGCACCACTGCCTCATTGTCTCATCCCACACTATTTGTTGTAGATCCTTGAATGAGGTGTCAAATCATGTAGTTTATTGAGGAGAGGTGTGCTATGACTATTATAAGCGATCAGGCAGATGATGTTCACCTGGCGGGCGAAAAACTGAGTGAAAAAGTTTCATAGACTTTACATAAGTACGATTTTTGATGGGCCATAGCTCTGAGCGAGGATTCCCTAGAAACATGTGGATTACCATATTTGAAGAGGCTGGCAAGCTCTGTAAAAACATACCTCACAATGGGGTATAAGTTGTGCCCCTGGGGGGAAAGAGTTGCCCAGAATTGCCCCATAAACATATTATGTTGGAGGGACTGCCAATGGAATTGCGCAAACATGTGTTTTTCCTACTATGGTAACTTGCATAGGAATTTTGGATTGCATATACTAACTGGATCACAGTGTAATAGAGACAAGGGGGTGGGCTCATTTTACTCAGGCAACCAATTAGTCTCTTAGGATAATCGTGAAGCTATCAAGCCATTCCCTAGCAACCATTTAGAGCACCCTAGCAACCGTATGATAGCATGAATAATCCATATCTCAGCACCAGAACATTATACACTCTAAAAACTGCTGGGTTAAATATGGACAAAACCAGGGATTGGGTTGTTTTCACCCAGCCATTTTTTTCAACCAATTTTGGATTTATTTTTTTAGCCAGCAATATAGTAATATAGTAAAAGGCATGTTTTTGCTCACCCCCAAATAGGGGCAAATTTGTGGGGTATTTTAAGCTGAAACTTCACCAGACCAGAGACTTATATTACATCATGTGAAAGAGGGCATAATAGGTGCCTTTTAACCCAACCTGCTGGGTTTGTCCATATTTTACCCAGCTTGGGTTTTTTTAACCCAGCATTTTTTAGAGTGTAGAGACACGGGGGTTGGCTCTTTTGCTCAATGGTTGCTCACCCTAGCAACCATTTATATTAATTGTATAAATAGCATCTAACAACTATTTACACTTCGCGTAAATAACATCTATCGCAATTTGCACTTAGTGCAAGGCCGTTGCCTTTTGGTTTTGGATGCACTATCCCTTTTAAGCTTTCTACAGAGACCAGTTCTGTACTCCACATGAGGTCTCTCTGTAGAGCCCCGGGGCAACAATTACAAACAAATTACCAGTCAACATGAAAAGTGGGAAAGGAGGGGTGACATGTGAGGAAGACAAACACTACAAGGAATTCAAGTTCAAAAGAATCAAGTCAAAAAGCCACAGAGAGCTACTGTTAGACTGAACATCAAGAACATCCACAGACAGCCATTTAGCAGAGAAACTAGCGTGTCATGTTTCAGAGCGGCCCACATCTCCATTCACAGTGTAGATAAAATCTCGTCTGGCATACATGTAATAATCAGAGGGATAAATGTGAGGCATGATAAACTGTGGTTATCTGTGAATGAGACAGTAGTGTCTGTAAGCCCCCTCGTCTTGCCCAAAGCCCCTTACTCTGCTATCTTTCATCTTACAGCTGACTGGGTACTTTTAATTTATTCTCTATGAAATCTGAGCAGGCTTATACAGAGTATTGTGGAAATGACAGTGGAGGAAGCAGTGAGAGGTTCAAAGAGTTAAAAAATCTGTAGCATTTACTACATGCCTTCTGTTGTCAGATTGATAGTTTATGCTTTTTTAGTAAATAAAAGTCCTTTTTTTTATAATTCTAAAAATGTCCCCCTTCAGGTCATGGTAAATGATATAAAGATAACATTGATTTACATTATAAGCTATCAGAATTTCATCTTACTTTTTGGGCATTTAAAGGTGCCGTGGAACGTGTTTTCGAAAGATGTAACATAACTCTAAGGTGCCCCCTGAATGTGTCTGTGAAGTTTCAGCTCAAAATACCCCATAGATTTTTTTTAATTCTTTTTTTTTAACTGCCTATTTTGGGGCGTCATTAAACATGAGCCGATTTAGGCTGCGGCCTCTTTAAATTCTCGTGCTCTCCACCCCCGGAGCTCGTGCTTGCCTTAAACAGCATAAACAAAGTTCACACAGCTAATATAACCCTCAAAATGGATCTTTACAAAGTGTTCGTCACGCAGCATGTCTAATCGCGTAAGTATGGTATTTATTTGGATGTTTACATTTGATTCTGAATGAGTTTGATGGTGCTCCGTGGCTAAAGCTAACATTACACACTGTTGGAGAGATTTATAAAGAATGAAGTTGTGTTCATGAATTATACAGAGTGCAAGTGTTTAAAAATGAAAATAACGAATAACTTTAACCACATTTAACAGTACATTAGCAACATGCTAACGAAACATTTAGAAAGACAATTTACAAGTATCACTAAAAATATCATGATATCATAAGTCATGTCCGTTATTATTGCTCCATCTGCCATTTTTCACTATTGTCTTTGCTTGCTTACCTAGTCTGATGATTCAGATCCAGACGTTAATACTGGCTGCCCTTGTCTAATGCCTTGAACATGAGCTGGCATATGTAAATATTGGGGGCGTACATATTAATGATCCCGACTGTTACGTAACAGTCGGTGTTATGTTGAGATTTGCCTGTTCTTCGGAGGTCTTTTAAACAAATTAGATTTACATAAGAAGGAGGAAACAATGGTGTTTGAGACTCACTGTATGTCATTTCCATGTACTGAACTCTTGTTATTCAACTATGCCAAGGTAAATTCAATTTTTGATTCTAGGGCACCTTTAAATATCAGCAACTGCACCAAATTGCATTTGCTCAGTTTGGGCCTCTGAAAAAACTGTGGTGTTTTTTCTCCTCCAATGCAGAAAATGTAAATAATTAATTAAATATTAATGGTCCTTGTGTGTTAGCATGTGCAAATAAGTGACTATCTTGAAGGGTTAGTTCACCCAAAAATGCAGATTCTGTCATTAATTACTCACCCTCATGTTGTTCCAAACCCGTAAGACCTTCGTTCATCTTCGAAACACAAATTAAGATATTTTTGATGAAATCCGAGAGCTCTATGAGTCCTCCATAGACAGCAACATAACTACCACATTCAAGGTCCAGAAAGGTACTAAAGACATTGTTAAAATAGTCCATGTGACTACAGTGGTTCAACCTTAATTTTATGAAGCGACGAGAATACTTTTTGTGTGCAAAAACAAAACAAAAGTAACGACTTTATTCAACAATTTGATTCTAATTGCACTGTGCTTACTATGTCAACAGCATAGGAGACTGACAGGGAAGAGAAGAGATAGTTGAAATAAAATTCAAAAGTTTTAAATTATATAAGCTTCCTTTTTATTGTGTAGGCAGGGGGTATTGCGCAACTAACATTACCCCATAGCACCACCTAGGGTCTAACCAGCAGCATTCCCAATTGAATTGAACTGAACGGACCTGGGGTCTCATTTATAAAGCGTGTGTACGCACAAAACGGGGCTGGAAACGTGCGTACGCCAGTTCCCACGCAAAGGTTGTGATCTATAAAAAACAAACTTGACGGGAGAATGTGCGCACCTTTAAGCAAACTTTGAGCCGTGCGTACGAACATTTTGGAGACAGAGCAGTTTGGCGACACCGATGGTGAGCTGAGGGACTGACGGCAGATGAAGGAAAACCACTTTAAATCCTAATTATGAGTCATAATCATAAATACAGTGCAAGTGTTCACAATAACAGTTTAAATAAATAAAAGAATGATTTAAACTTGCATGGAAACTCACGTTTTCATTTTGATATACACATTAACATTAATATTACACTTTCACTAATGGCGATAAGCACTGAAATTACATTACGCAGTCCTTACGGAGAAGTTAATCAAACGTGATATGAATTTACATAGTAGATGTGCTACTTTCTATCACTTTTCCTGTGACATGCTGCTTTAATGACAGCAAGGAGCACTAGGAGCATAATAATTCCTCTTTAAACTACACTGCAGATGTTATACAAAATATTTTAGCGAGAACGACGATCGATGCACACTTAACTTCGATATTATGGAAGACACTGCTGAATACGGTGGTCGAACGGTCCGTTGTCCTGTTTGAATAGTTCCAATGATAATAGCTTACTAAACCGCAGCTGCACGGAGGTTTTGATGTCGTGTGAAGGATCTTCAAACAATTACCACTGTATATGAAGGATATAATTTGAGGAAAATGGTAAGATTTGCACGTTTCCTTTTTAAAATACTTCAATGAAGCACAGAGAAAGACAATTGTATTTACACTGCAATAAATAAGTAGGCATATCCATTTCCACTAAAAAATATAGCCTATAAACTTCCTAAAAGATATGTTCACCTTATCAGCAAAACTGCATAAAGTTGATTCTAATTGTTTAAAACAATTAAAATACTATTTGGCCAGTGGAAATGAATGAATCAACTCTATTCTAAAAACTTTATCTTAAGTATTTAATACAATTTTGTTTTTATGCATATTTTGATATATTTATTCTAAAAAGTAAGAATATTGGATGATTTTTAGCTATGTAATGTGTATGGCACAAATGTTAACCATGGTGTCACGTGGATGGGAATATGCATGGAAAGATATGCAGATGAGGTTATGCATAGTAAAACTAGGCGTCATAAGCTCCATATATGGTGATTTCGGGGAGAAAACAGGGTGGAGATGCACATACGCACAATCTTCCACTGACTGGGATTTATAAAGGGATTCGTGCGCAGGATCTGGCATATGCATGGTTTTATAAATCTGATTTTTTTTGTGCGTACGCAGAATCTAGCTTTTGAGTGTAAGTACACTTTTAGGATGAAATCTACGGAAAGTTTTATAAATGAGACCCCTGAACTGAACTACTGCACTGGTGTAAAAATTAAAACACTGTGTAAAAAGTTTAGCTGCCTTAGTCACAGGATTCATATTCAGAAACAGAAGATGAACTCAATAATATTGAGTATGCATTTATGCACCCCCATACCATCAGAAATGCTGGCTTTTGTACTGAACGCTGATAACATGCTGGAAGGTCTTTAGCCCGGAGGACATGGCGTCCATGATTTCCAACAAAAATGTCAAATTTGAACTCGTCTGACTAATTTGAACTCGTCTTTCCCACTTTGAAACAGTCCATTTTAAATGAGCCTTGGCCCACAGGGCACGACGGCGCTTCTGGACCATGTTCACATATGGCTTCCTTTTTGCATGATATAGCTTTAGTTGGCATCTGCAGATGGCACGGCGGATTGTGTTTACAGACAGTGGTTTCTGGAAGTGTTCCTGGGCCCATTTAGTAATGTCATTGACACAATCATGCCGATGAGTAATGCAGTGTCGTCTGAGGGCCCGAAGACCACGGGCATCCAACAGAGATTTCTCCGGTTTCTCTTTTGATGTCGTTATGCACTGTAGATTATAATATTTGCAAAGCCTTTCCAATTTGACATTGAAATTTCTTGCTTTTTCAGCCATTTGTTGCCCCCGTGCCAACTTTTTTAAGACCTGTAGCAGGCATCAAATTTGAAATGAGCTCATTTAGTGGATAAAAGTGTTAAATTTCTCCATTTAAATATTTATGTTATCCATGTTCTATTGTGAATAAAATATTGGCTCATGTGATTTGAAAGTCTTTTAGTTTTCATTTTATTCAAATTTAAAAAATGTCCCAGCTTTTCCAGAATTCGGGTTGTATCAACAACAACATAGTTTAACGACGAGCTAGTGTGTGTGCCTTGCCACGAGCCCAAGACCCAGTTCAAAATGAACGTCTTTGAGGCTACACTAGAAGCTACTAGACTGGTTATTGAACCAAAGAACTGGTTCGAATGAATCAAACAGAGTTGAAAATCACCTTTTCCGGTTCAACTGTCGAAGTTTTAAGGGGAAGCGTTGTGTTATAAATAATGGAAAATCCTATCAATGGCGGGGATAGAGTTAACTGTGTTTTAGGCACTCTGCTTTATACTGAGTCTACCAATACCCCCTACCTATGGAAAAATCACTGTAATGGCATTGAGTGCCGTATTGCTTTGTTCTCAGTAGCTCTACTTAATAACATTTCACAGTACCACAGTGTTTACTTGGAACTAGATTATACCACAGGCAGGTCCTGTAGAAACACTGAGTCACTGAGGCAGGGACATTTAGTTTGTCAAAAGTCCACATGCTTCTCTCAGACATGTGACATGCTCATAGCATTATACTAAAACAAGGATGTTTTCTCTCATGAGATGTTTAAGCATTCTGGATGGGCACACACTCACAGAAAAAAACACAAGGATGATGGGGAATGTAAATATTTAGGCTTAATGAGGGAATTAATCATCCAATGTTGTCAGAGAATTTAATGTTGAAGTTAATTCAGATCAGTTGTGTTTCAACACACTTGTTTCTAGGCAATGTCATAATGTAGTAACAAGAGACCAACAGACATTCACAATGAGAATAAACCGGAAATTATAAAGTGGTAATAAAAATAATCTTAACATTCTAAGGACAGCTGCACTTTTGAAAGTGCAGAGTAATAAGTGCAGAGTGAATTTCTGCATACATTTAAGAATTGACCTCTGCTGTATGTCTTAACTTTGGTTACTTTAATTAATCATTTGTGATTTACGAAAGCCAAAATTTTAAGGACAGGGATGAGATTAAAAGCTTTTCATACTTTCTCTCATGTAAAAGAAGTACACTTTAGCATAAAAAAAATAAATAAAAAAAACTTATCATGGATATATTATACTTTAAAAGACTATACTTTAGTGCAAACTGAGTGTAATGTTTTGCAACACTTAATTGCATGTTATTTTAAATTAAATGAAAATGTATTTTAGTTAAATTTAGATTAAAATTGAGCTTTTTTAACCATGTACGTATAGGATTTAGTACATCTTTATATTGTCACTGTCGGGTGGAAACCTTGTATTTCGTATGTGGCTTTTGCAAATATCTAACCGACGAAAATCAAAATCGATTATAAAGAGCTTGTGACTAAACCTTGCAATTCCCTTGGATCCTCAAACTAAACCTCATAACTCCATAACCCTGCCTCTATTGTGAACAACGTGCAGCAGGCATTTTGGACCGTCTCTGCTTGGTTGCGGTGCAAGGGTAAATAAAAAAATGGTTCTTTGAATAAGTACAGCATTTTCTTGTTTAGTTTCAGTTTTAGTTTTCATTGTCACCATTTGCCTTAGTTTGCCTTAGTCATTCATTCATTGTCATGATTTCTAATTCGTTCACAACTGTTCACTGTTCTGTTAATCATCATACTTTGTGTATTTAAGCCTTCAGTTCTCCTCAGTTCATTGTCTTTTGTTAATTTTATGTTGATTTTATGTTGTCATGATCACTAGTGAGAGTGCCCTATCAGCCACTAGAGGGCACTCCATCCGGGACTCTTGTTGTCACCTGTCAGAACTTCATTTCCCATAATTTACTTCCTGGACTCATTATCCTCATGTCATTGCACCCAGCTGTTTTGTGTTTGCTCATTAGTTTCTGTCTATTTAGTCTCAGTTGTTTCTGCCTTTGTTTGTGGTTTGTATGTATTGTTACGTGCACTTTTGTATTTCTGGTTTTCTGTTTTGTGGACTGTTGCTTGGATTTTGACCCCTGCCTGTTTTTGGATATACGATTTTGGATTTCCCAATAAATGCTGCGCTTGGATCCTAACATCTTGTGTCTGTGTGCAATCCGTGACATATGTAGACTATCGCTCTTTGTGTTTATTAAAAGATATGTTTCTCTTTCATTCTGCGTCACGCATTTTTTTTTTAATTCAACTACAAGCAACTCATGACAATGAGCATGATTTTGGTAAAATGTTAATAATATAATGACACGTGCAAGTGCCTGGCCACATATAAAGCCACGATATCACCCTTGACAATGTGGTGTTTAATTATTTACAAAAGGAGATACAAGGTCTCCAAACAGCCCAACAGCAGCAATATGTAATTTATTCCTATTGTCTTTGAACTAGGGTGACCACCTGGCTATTGACCTGTTGCAGGACAGTAAATGTAATTTTGCGGGACAATGCGGGACACGTGTGAGATGTAATAAATTTACAACTACTACGTTATGTAAATATTGATTTACATTTGTTGGCAAACTTGCCATATGTGCCGATTAATGTTTCTGGCGGTGGGTGCCCACACTATAATGTTGTGCTTCTGGCAATATTAAATCATTGAGAGAAGACAATTCTAGATTCACGGCTGCACATGCAGGAGGACAACGCACATGTGATATCTGAGCGAGAGTGCGCACGTGTCCAGTTTTGTGCGAGAAGGTAATCCGCCTGTGAGCGGAGAGATTCCTGCTCGCGCATTTGATGTGGTCATGTTACAATAATGCACTTTTGACATTTTTCATTATAATAACGCCACAGAACCCGCATTAAATGAACTATTAATGTGAGAAGAAAGTCGCAATACATTTTTTATTGGTTAAAACGAATGGAGAATATCTAATGTTTTTCCGTAGGTGCTCTACCATTTCCGTGGGTGGTGCTCGAGCATGAACGGGATCGGTGCATGTTCGTTGGAAATATTTAACATTAGGATGGATGATTACATGCTTCAAATCATCAGTTTTGGCAGCTTTGAGCAGCTCTTGAGGTTCTTATCCAGCATGTGAGATGAAATTCCTACTAGTGTAGTTGTGTTTACCGACTTTGATGAGGCCCGCACTTAGCTATTCCTTTGCACTGTCCACTCAGTTGTCATCAGCGGGAAAACCTCTCTCTATGATTGCATTGCTTAGTTATTTCCAAAGCTAGAATATGACGGCTGCATAAATAGATTTAGTCACAGTTTTTGTTATATTTCTTACTGTGGTATTGTAATTTCAGGGATGAAAAATATGTATATATAATACAGACATAAATGAAATGCGGGACACTACTTAAGTCTTGCAGGACACTGGAAAAAGCACCCAATTTCAGGACTGTCCTGCATTGGTCACCCTACTTTGAACTATGGTTGTGTACTAATGAATGTAGGATTTATGGTAAACTAAAATCATTTCTAATAAAACTTCTATATCATGTACTTAAATATATTTGTGATTACACATTTGTAATGATGAAGCTGCAATTTAGTACATTTAAAATATATTAACTTTAAATATAGAATCAAATAACACACTACAGTTAAAATTATAATCAAGTACTTAACAAGTTAGTCAATACATAAATAATTGAACTTTAAAGCATGACAAAATATGAAAAAATAATCATTTAAAATAGACTTAAAGTAAACATTTTGATTTAACATTATTACAAAGTGCACTTTTTAAAAGTGTACTTAAAAGTGTTTTTATTTCTTTTATTTCATTAATTATTTTCATTCATTCATTAATTTCCAGAGGCAAGCAATTTGATTTACATTGTTGTAGATGTCACTTATGAATTTGTCACATTTGATTAGGACATGGTGTTTAACAGTTTAATATCAACATGCCTCCTGACTTAAAAGAGGATTGAATAACAATTCCTTTTTCAATTCCTTTGTGATGTTTTATAAAAATGTAGTGTATTTTACTGTTTTTTTGAGTGTGTGTGTGTGTGTGCTTCTCTTTCCCAGGAAAGTTCACACGAGACGCAAACTTCATACCAGCCTAAGGTCAAAAGGGTCGCTATTTGACACAGGACATGGGTGGGGCCACCACCACTACTTTATGGGAACTACCCCTTCAATGTGGGCCAGCATACAGTCAACTACATACTCACACAGACATTCACTGTAGATCTAAAGAATATACGTCAATTACAAAACATACACTTCCGAAAAATTTCAAAGGCTCTGCTATTTGCAATGCTACTTGCAGTGTTGCTTGGGCTGAGAGTTCCTCAGGTCTTCCCCTCGGAACAATTTTACATCCTGCCTTGATCCCTCTAATCGAACAATAGATTTTCCCCCAATTGTTTGCTTTTTTGACCAAG
This sequence comes from Anabarilius grahami, assembly GCA_003731715.1. Taxonomy (NCBI): domain Eukaryota; kingdom Metazoa; phylum Chordata; class Actinopteri; order Cypriniformes; family Xenocyprididae; genus Anabarilius; species Anabarilius grahami. Next base: position 2,901,166 of record RJVU01047220.1, on the reverse strand, counting down.
CAGATTATTTTGGCAGGCGATGGAGCAGCGTTTTTCCTGTCCTTATCACCAACAGACATCTTTTGTACAGTGCTGGTCCACCCATTCAAACCAATATGTAGTGCACACACTTACTTCACGTGCACTTTTATCCTCGTGCACAACCTCAGGAACCACCCTGTGACCACATCCATGTCCTTTTCCCTTATATGGTAGAAGGAATTTCCACAGTGGACATTGATGAATTGCATGCAGTTCATTAATACAGTATATTTAATGCAGTTATTGCTGAAAAGCCCTGTTGCAAATGTTACAAATATATATCATTGTGGCACTTGGGACATTTTTACGCACAAACGTTTTTACTTTCTTTGATTTTCTATCTAAACATAGGTCAAGCAACAGGAGTAATCAACCCCAAAGGATAAAGATAATATCGTAAAATCTTCCCACATATACATCAAACAAAGATGATTACATTTTGAGCTTCCTGACAATGCAAATGCCTATCTTTCTCTAATTTTTCCATCTCTTCCCAAAATGTTATTCTTCAAGCTAGTGTTGTAGTACTCAAGAGCGGTCTTGGTGTCGAGACCGTTTTTTGAAGGTCCTGGTCTTGTCTCAGTCTCAACTGCATTTGTACTCGTTCTTGTCTTGGCTAATACCCCTTTTCCACCGACACAGTGGATGGTTCCCAGGTTCCTGGCCTTTGTCCGTTCTCTAACCATTCTGTGCTTTCCACTGCAGAAAAGGGGGTTTAAGCCCAGAAATGTCAATTGAAATCCGGCCCTAAAAACTTGCTGGTCTGGAACGGAGCCGGGGAGGTGGTGGTTTGGCGGTACTGTAAACACCAAAACAGAAGAGCCTGCCTGCACAAACACCGGGATGAGCACAGTTTGATTTTAGACTGTTTATATTCAGGCAAACAACATGTAGCAGCTTTACGTCATCGTTCATTTATCAAGTCTGTGAAAACACGTGGCCAGTTTGCGCCAGGCTCCAGTTTGCCTGGCCAAAAACAGGATCTGGCTCCAGAACGCGAACTAATCTGGAGGAAAAGAGATATAAATTTTTATTTTATTTCAAGACCGGTCAAGACCACAACTGAATTGCCGGTGCATTGCCTGATCTATTTGTTAACACCATTATGGTGATTGGAAGTAAATCTTTCTGCCTCAAATGCAATCAATCACTTATTTCTCATTTTACTTACTGTTGTGCTGTGTCAGAAATCAATGGGTGATTGTGTCAAAAATGTCATCATAATTAATACAGATGCCCACAAAATTCAAGATATGATTGCAAAAAAGTACTTGTACGAGATATTGATTTTATATTATAACATATAATATAAATAAGCAAATTGGTTATTATACTAATTGTATTATTGATTAAAACATTTCCCAGGCAGTAAATGTGGATCTTTTAAATTAATTCAAGGAAAGCTGGTCTAGTCATATTCTTGACTCGGTCTTGCCCTGCCTTGGTCTTGGTCTTTTTCTCAACACACACTGGTCTTGTTCTTGACTTGGTCTCGGTTTAGGTGGTCTTGACTACAACACTACTTCAAGCATTTCCATCACACCAAAGTTGTGAAATAAAGTGCTGAATCCGCATGACAACACTATCCATAAAACATACTTAAAGGTGCAGTAGTTGATCTGGGAAATGCTAACATTAGCCTGCTAGCATTGAAAGCATACAATCCTACCCTCCCTGCAAATCGCCGTCCAAAGCCATGCCTCCTCCAAAATGCACACAGTTGATCTCTGCACAAGAGTCACAAGAGTCAGCATTAAACAACCTCATGTCTCAAAGCACATAACATTACAATAATAATTAAAGCTGCAAGCAGCGATGAAAGGGCGATCGCACCCAGGCTCACCGCCACCCGGTGGCCTTACGAAAACAGTGACGACATGCATGTAAGCGAGTAAATACAGGATAATTATGGCAAAGTCATTTCATAATGCCACACTTCCTGCTGCCAGCAGGTGGCGCTTTGACTATAACTGAATATTGCCATGTAGATGTCTTTAGGGCAGGACTTTTATCAAACATGTGAATTTTGGGGCAGATCGGACAATGAATGTCTGAGTTGCGACAACTCCCTTTTTCGTGGTGTTAATCGCATACATTAGTGCTTGGCCAAGTGTTGCATGATTTAACGTATTTCTAGCATGTTTGGTACCTTGTGGCATATTAAAATATGTTCCTGGGAGTGAATTACAGTGTAAAGCATGCCATTTCCTGTTGCCAGCAGGTGGCGCTATGGCTAACTAAATATTGGCATATGAAGAGTTCACAAAGTATCATCGCTAAGGCCTTAGACTGACCAAATATGATGTTAATCTGGTTAAATCTCTACGAGGAGTTAATCACAGTGTAAAACATGTCATTTCCTGTTGCCCACAGGTGGCACTATGATTGTAACTGAATATTGGCATATAGATGTCTTCAGGTCAGGACTCTAACAAAACATGTGAAGTTTGGGGCAGATCAGACTTTGTATGCCTGAGTTACAACAACTTCCTGTTTCATGGCGAAACATCAAACAGGCCGCCACAGACACGCCCTTCAGCGAAAACTCAAGATCTTCGCAATTTAACGTCACAAAGGCCTTTAGATTAGACTGACCAAATATGACATTGATCTGATTAAAGCTCTAGGAGGAGTTTGTTAAAGTACAACGTCTGAAAATGGCAAAAACTACAAAAATTTTGGGATTTTGCACCCAGGGACTTTTTGTAGGTATTGGGCTGTTACAAGTGTCTACCGAATTTCATAACTGTACGTGAAACGTAGCACAAAGGGCACTTAATTGAAATTTTATACGTGGTGCTATCAAGCCATTTTGCCACACCTAACTCTGAAACCCATATCAGACCTAAATTTTCACCACTTCTGATGCGTGTGCAAAGCTTCATGAGTTTTCAAGCATGTTTAGGTCCTCAAAAATGCGACTCAAAAGAAGAATTGACTGAACAATTACAATAAGGTCCTCACACCACTGGTGCTCGGGCCCTAATGAACGTAAACAGAGAGCTTGTACCTGACTGCTGCAGATTAACAGCTCTGGTTAGAACATCACGGGTTCCCATCTCTTAATTACGGTAGTTATGGCGTGAACACAGTATAAGCTTGTTGTTTTGATTCGGTAGGAACTGTAAGAGGTGGCTGCTGTTTGTTTGTGGTGCTCTGTGACTGTGATCTGTCTACATAAACTCTGCATAACATGAAAAGCACTGATGATGTATGATGTCTGCGTGAACAAGGTGTGCGAGGGTATATAAAAACATACGGTGACAGGCAGGACATTGTATTATTTCATTCAGACCGAATATAATGATTTGATTTACATTTTATGGTCCTACACCTTCCACAGAAGATATATATTTATAAAAATACATTTAGACCGTTTAACATAGCGATTGCTATTAGGATATGAGAAGATTTTCAACCAATATAACAAAAAATGTTTCTGTAGAGAATCACCTATTGCACCTTTAAGTGTATTAAATGCTGTAAAATAGCTCAAACTCCCTTTCAAAAGACAGACGTGAGCATTGGTATATCAGATACAGTATGTCAGAATGTTTATTAAATAAATGCATTAATGGGCAACCAGATCCATTTGCACCTACACCTACAGTATTGACCAACTGTTACCAACTGTTTACCAACAATTAAACATGTAAATAATAATCCAGCTCTCAAACAAAAATGTAGGTACATTTTTGATAAAAATTGTGCTTTTGGTCTTGGATTGCAATAAGGCTCAAAATCATTGACTCAATGTGTATGGGTATGACCATGTTATATTATTTAGGCTGAATTCATGCATAATAATAACACGATTTTGTGTTAAACTGTGTGGAGAATCTATAATTTTCTTCATCAAGCACCACATAGTCTTTACTGTCCATGTGAGGTCACCTACAATGATCATACCCTGTAGGCAGGATCATTGCCTGTCTAAAATTAGCTTGACCTGAAACCTGAAATCACTACACTCCTTGTACCAGTATAATGCACAGCCTTAGCCTACTGCTGTCACAAGTTTTTTATCAGGGAGGCACAAAATCTGATAAAGCTTTAGACAAGGAGGTTTCTTCTTCTTCTATTTAGGGAAATCAGTTTAACTCTGAAGAAGAAAAAAATAAAACATACATATGATATTGATGCCTTGTTGTAGAGGGAGTTCTTGGCAGAAACACTCCACAAGATCCTGTGCAAAACTGGCTGACCTCTCATAGACCAAAGGGGCCTTTGAATAATGTGAAAATTATAAATTTTTATACCATATAAAGACTTACCAGTTAAATGAGCAAAATCTGAAAAAAAGTATTAAAAAAAACACTTTTTTGTACTTTTGTACTTTTTGTTGCCGCTTTCTCATTTCCCATGGCAGTACAAAAGGATTGTAAAAAAAAAAATAAAAAAAAAAGTGTACATATAAATACATAAAAGTTAAGTAATTAAATAAAAGTATATAAAAAAAACTTTATGTACATTTAAACTTCCTTTCAAAAGTTGTTACTGTTACCGCTTTCTATATTCCCATGGCTGTACACAAGTTTTGGCATCTCATCTATAGTTTTCACTTTGATGTGTTGTTCCAACCATGTAAAACTTTGAAAAAGAGTGAAAACAGATTTTTCTGAAAGAAAACCTTCCACTGACTGCATTAAGATCTCTTTGGGGCCAAATATCAGCACTGACTGTTCATAATGAACATTTGTATCAGTACACAACCTTGGAAAGGACCAGACTAAAACTAACTAAAGTAGAACATGAGAATGACTAAATGAATCTATACTTGAGACTTTTCAACATGACATCTAACTGAAGAGCAGGAATTGACATGTTTCAGCCATGTCAGTGGAGATTTGAGATGCTAATATAAAATCGCCTTACACAGTATGCAATGTCTTCTTCAAAAAACGAGGTGCCAAGGTGAATACCACAGCTAGATCTAGAGCTAAAAGAATGAGGGTAGAGCTGAAGGAGTTTCTACAGGCGGCTGGCAAACGATCAGCCCTTTTGAACTTGCTGTGTTTGCTGCTGGTGATGGGCGGTGGCCAGAAATGCATATCAGCATGTTATTACAATAGGACCAGCCGGGAGACAGAAGATAGGTTAACAGGTAGTTTATTGAACACAAGCAGAGTATATGGAAGACAACAGGTGAGTAAAGAGATGCAAGTTCGTGATTGAGGAATGATATGAAGAATGACACAGTCGTTTTGTGGTTGCAGAGTGACTACGGAGAATGATACTTGCTGAATGGAGTATATGACTTCAGACAACACTTCACACCAGATAGAAGACGTGGGGAGGAGCTTGGGTACACATAGTACAGGTAAGTAGCAAGAGGAGTCCTTGAGGTAAGCATTCAGGTAAGTCCTTTGATGCAAACAAGACCGGACAATGTGACTGTGTGTGAGTGTGTCTTAAGTAGTGCTGGTGATAAGCGTGCTGATGAGGTGCAGGTGACGGTGATTAGTATTCCGGGGATGGTGTGCGCTGTGATTGGAGGGTGCTGGAGCCCGTCTCGTGACAGAGCGTCAGCTTTGATATTTCTGGAGCCAGGACGGTAGGAAATGGTGAAGTTAAATCGTGTGAAAAAGAGAGCCCACCGGGCTTGTCTGGGGTTGAGCCTCTTGGCGGCTTGAAGGTACTCCAGGTTGTGATCTGTTAGGACTAGGAACGGGTGCCGTGCTCCCTCTAACCAATGCCTCCACTCCTCGAGAGCCAGTTTGACGGCTAGAAGTTCCCGGTTGCAGATGTCGTAGTTTACCTCCGCCGGGTTGAGCTTGCGGGAGAAGAAGGCACATAGATGGAGTCGGCTCGGGTTCCCCTGCTGCTGCTACAAAACCGCTCCAACTCCGGTGGTGGAGGCGTCGACTTCCACGACGAAGGGCTTGTCAGGGTCAGGGTGTTCTATGAGTGGAGCGGTCATGAAGGCTTGTTTTCAGGGTGTTGAAAGCTTCTGTGGCAGATGGGGTCCAGGACAGAGACTTGGGCTTATTGCGAAGGAGGCTTGTGAGTGGACTGGTAATGGAACTGTAGCTATGGATGAATCTTCTGTAAAAGTTGGCAAATCCGAGGAAACGTTGGAGCTCTTTGACTGTAGTGGGTGTTGGCCAGTTCTTGATAGCTGCCATCTTCCCCTTGTCCATCCGGATGCCACTGTGGTCGATGTTGTACCCAAGGAACTGCACTGAGGGCTGGTGGAACGAGCATTTCTCAGCTTTGAGGTAGAGCTGGAAGTCCCTCAGGCGTTGCAGGACCTCCGTGACGTGGCGTTGGTGGTCGGCCATACTCCGGGAGTAGATCAGGATGTCGTCGATGTACACCAGCACGAACTTATGGAGGAACTCCCGGAACACCTTCACCTGACCTTGTGGATGAAGTCCTGGAATACGGAGGGGGCGTTGGCCAGGCCATACGGCATGACCAAGTATTCATAATGGTCGGTGGGCGTGACGAAGGCGGTCTTCCACTCGTCCTCCTCACGTATCTGGATCAGATTGTAGGCGCTGCGGAGGTCCAACTTGGTGAACAGTGGCTCCGCGGAGGTGTTCCAGGGCTGCTGGGATGAGAGGAAGGGGGTACCGAAATTTTACTGTGATGGAGTTGAGTGCTCGGTAATCGATGCATGGCCGCAAGCCTCCGTCCTTTTTCGCCACAAAGAAGCTGGATGCAGCAGGGGAAGTTGATGGTCGGATATATCCCTGAGCCAATGCCATCTCGATGTAATCCACCATGGCCTTCTCCTCCGGGATGGATAAGGGGTAAATCTTACCCCTTGGCACTGACTCACCCGGAAGCAGGTCGATGGTGCAGTCCCATGGCCGGTGTGGAGGCAGCTTGGAGGCTTTCTTGGGGCAGAACACGTCACTGAAGGGGGCGTAACAGGACGGGATGTCCACAGATCGTTTCTCGAGGGGACTCTCAACGGATGTGGCACAGACTGGAAGGACGTTGGAGCGAGGAGACTTGGGAACAGGCAGGTCGGAGAAACACTCGGGAAAGCAGGTTTCGCCCCACTTCAGGACTTCTCCAGTGTTCCAAGAGAGGATGGGGTTATGTTGCTGCAACCACGGGCACCCTAGTATCACGTCAGCAGTGGAACCCTCCAGAACCAGCAGTTGAATGTACTCGTGATGCAGCACTCCGACTTGTAGATGCACAGGTTTTGTGATGCGGCTGACTCGTCTATTACTCACAGGTCTGCCTGTTATTGAGTGGATCTGATAAGTAGTCAGCGTGTTCTTGGTCTTGATGTTGAGCTGATGACAGAGGGTGCCGGAGATGAAATTTCCCGCTGACCCAGAATCGATGAGGGCGGATACTGAAAGAGAAACATCGGCAGCAGTAAGAGTTATAGTCGTGGTGAGTGGCTTTTGCGTCTGGAGAGTAGAGATAATGGCACTCACCATGGGGCGTGGAGGACGAGTAGGACATGAGGAGAGTACATGTCCTGGTAATCCGCAATAGAGACATAAATTCTGGGTCAGTCTTGTCTGTCTTTCAGTTGGAGTCAGCCGTGATAATTCTACTTGCATGGGTTCTTGGGCTGGTTCTGGGGTGCTGACGGATTCTGGCCAGCAGAGGAAGGTGTTGTGAGGACTCTGACCCTGGTGCTCTTCGAGACACGAATGCATTCGAGTGGCGAAGCGTATTGATAGCTGAATGAAGCGTTTAAGCCCGATGGTATCCTCGTATGCAGCGAGATGCAACCGCACTCGAGGATCCATTCCTTGACGGTACGGCGTCAGCAGCGCTTGTTCGTTCCATCCGCTCCGGGCAGCGAGAGTTCTGAACTGCAGAGCATATTCGTTAACTTTCCTTGTTTCAAATTATACAGTTTCTCACCGATAGATGAATCCCAGGATGGTTTTCCGAACACTTCCCGGAAGTGTTCAACGAAGCCTGAATATGTCTGCGTTACTGAATTTTTTTGCGACCAGATGGAATCGGCCCACTGTAGAGCTCTGCCAGAAAGTTGTGA
>RJVU01047220.1:2864438-2892369 GCA_003731715.1 Anabarilius grahami | reverse complement strand
ATTCTACTTGCATGGGTTCTTGGGCTGGTTCTGGGGTGCTGACGGATTCTGGCCAGCAGAGGAAGGTGTTGTGAAGACTCTGACCCTGGTGCTCTTCGAGACACGAATGCATTCGAGTGGCGAAGCGTATTGATAGCTGAATGAAGCGTTCAAGCCCGATGGTATCCTCGTATGCAGCGAGATGCAACCGCACTCGAGGATCCATTCCTTGACGGTATGGCGTGAGCAGCGCTTGTTCGTTCCATCCGCTCCGGGCAGCGAGAGTTCTGAACTGCAGAGCATATTCGTTAACTTTCCTTGTTTCAAATTATACAGTTTCTCACCGATAGATGAATCCCAGGATGGTTTTCCGAACACTTCCCGGAAGTGTTCAACGAAGCCTGAATATGTCTGCGTTACTGAATTTTTTTGCGACCAGATGGAATCGGCCCACTGTAGAGCTCTGCCAGAAAGTTGTGAAATGATGAACGCTACCTTTGAGTAGTCGGTGGGGAACAGGTGCGGTTGGATCTCCAGGGTCAGGGAAACTTGCAGGAGGAAACCATTACAGTCCTCCGCCGAACCAGAGTAGGGCGCCGGTTTGGCCATGGGACTGGTGTACACTGGTAGGAGAGGTGACGGTGGATGCGGAAGTGATGGTGGGAGCTGGAGCTGGCGGTGGTGCGTGTGATGTGAAAGTGAAAGTGAAGTGACATGTGGCCAAGTATGGTGACCCATACTCGGAATTTGTGCTCTGCATTTAACCCATCCAAGTGCGCACACACACACAGCAGTGAACACACACAGCAGTGAACACACACACCGTGAACACACACCCGGAGCAGTGGGCAGCCATTGCTGCGGCGCCCGGGGAGCAGTTGGGGGTACGGTGCCTTGCTCAAGGGTCTCACCTCAGTCATGGTATTGAGGGTGGGGAGAGCGCTGGACATTCAATCCCCTCACCGACAATCCCTGCCGGACCTGAGACTCGAACCCATGACCTTTGGGTTACAAGTCCGACTCTCTATCCATTAGGCCACGACTGCCCCATAACATGGTGGTTGCACATAGAAAGTGCGACGAAACGCATCCACCAAATCCTGGAAGGGATCCGATTGACTCATGTTTGTGTTCCGCTGTTTTGGTCCGGTCTTCTGTTATAATAGGACCAGCCGGGAGACAGAAGATAGGTTAACAGGTAGTTTATTGAACACAAGCAGAGTATATGGAAGACAACAGGTGAGTAAACAGATGCAAGTTCGTGATTGAGGAATGATATGAAGAATGACACAGTCCTTTTGTGGTTGCAGAGTGACTATGGAGAATGATACTTGCTGAATGGAGTAGATGACTTCAGACAACACTTCACACCAGATAGAAGACGAGGAGAGGAGCTTGGGTACACAGAGTACAGGTAAGTAGCAAGAGGAGTCCTTGAGGTAAGCATTCAGGTAAGTCCTTTGATGCAAACGAGACCGGACAATGTGACTGTGTGTGAGTGTGTCTTAAGTAGTGCTGGTGATGAGCGTGACGGTGATTAGTATTCCGGGGATGGTGTGCACTGTGATTGGAGGGTGCTGGAGCCTGGCGTGTCTGTGACACATGTGGATCAGGAAAAGAAATATGTTCTCATGTTGAAATCATCCTCAAATTGCAAGAGGATTTCACACACTCAACACAACACATGGGGAGACTGTTGTACAATGGTAAAGCTAATACTATTCTGTCCAATGGTGGTTATTAATCTGAGCAAAACATATGATTATGATGATAACGTATTGGATAACCTAGGCATGATGACAGCAAATTAATACACCAATAATATAAGTAGCCACTTTAACCAATTTAAATTCAAAATTCATGTAGAATAACCTTTCAATGCAATAATGACAAAGTTAAAGTCAGCATGAAATAAAAAATTCACCCTATCTATTTTCTAAACACTTGTTATAAATATTTCTGTGAACAATACATGCATCTAACCATTTTAAAACCTTTTTTGACCTTGTAATATTTAATCAAAATGTCAAAACTTGATCTTCTTCTGGGTTATTCCATGTCAAATCAGAATTTTAGACACTTCTCCGGCTCAAATTTTTTATTTTGTTCATATTTTTTCTGTAGAAAGACAAACATTAATAGTTATGAAAGCCAAAATAGTAAATGCCACAGATGTATATTTATTGAGTAATCCACTATTTTGTAAAGGAGGATAAAAATTACAATCTTCACCTGAGATTTGAAGCCAATTTACAGGGGTGTAAAAATGACTTTAGAAAGATGCATGGCAGCATCGTTATTTTATTTTTGCACAGAGATTGGTTTGGTCTATTGGTCTATTAGTAAAATCTGTTGACTTTAGCAATCTTTGTTGCATTACATGCCAACAGTGACCATTCAAAAATGGCAAAAAGCACTTCTTGTGATTTTTGCCTCAAGTTTGCAAGCCTGTAACTCAAGAAGTATTAAAGATACCTTAATATCCTTTTAGATTCTGTTTCTTAACAAACTTTCCTTTTGGTGTTTTCATTTTAAAGGCCCTCGATGGTTCAATCCCAGAGATATAGAGATCTTAATGTGGCTCCATGAGTAAACTGGTAAATTGTACAGTATTTTCAGCTGATATTTTTTTTCTTTTAAAGAGATATATCTAAAGAACGAATAATGTTAAAATTAGAAATGTATCCCATTTTTTTTCTATTAGCTCAATTGCATAGAACACACCTCTCTGAGTGCCAAAAATATTCCTTTTCCAAAGTTTGCAAGCCTGTAACTCTAAAAGTATTCAATATATATTAATTTCCTTCTAGATTCTCATTCTTAATAAACTTTTCTTTTGTAATCTTCATTTTTAAGGCCCTATATGGTTCAATCCCATAGATATTGGGACCTCAATGTGACTCCATGTCCAAACTAGAGTCGGGGACCTCTGGTTGAATTGACATGGAATTAACCAACAGACTTCGCTCTGGTGACGTATGCTGGCCTTCCCCAATCATTTAGTCCAGTTAAATCCACCACAAGCTTGCGTTCATGTGCCTCCACTTTTGAGTGCAATGCCCACATTTCAAAATCCAAATGATGCGTAGAGCCAAATTGTGGCCTCTATTTCTTTTTCTTTTCAATAATCCATCACACTCGGATGTGTGTCACAATACGGTAGAAAAGATCTTCCGAACTTCTGTTTCATCACAACTTTAAATCTGTTGCTACTTCCGTTTCATCACAACTTTTTATTCAAACAAATATTTGGAAAATAAATACTGAACTGCTAAAAAATAAACATAAAGTACCTTATGTTGACAACCCTGTCTTCTTGGAAAGTTGCAATGGTACATTATGGAGATTCTAGAAACTCCAGTTAATGAACAATTCACCCTAAGCCAGCATTATTCATCTTAAATAGTTTTCAAATTAACACCAGCCATATGAGGCATCATTGGCAAAAATGTAAATAAGCAGATGTGTATTTTATACAGTATATATGAACACACATATACTTTACCATTAAGTGTCAGATTGCGAGTATTGAAACATAACCACTCACAGACTCTGGACACACTTTCCTCATTAACTTCAGGCCAGTGTCTAATCTCTCACTATGGGATACCAGTTAGTTATATTACCACTAACAACCATTCTTAATTGATGTGGGAATTTACTACTGTGAAACGCTTACATTTCAGCCTTATATGAATGGGAGAAATTAAAAGTGGTTTTTAAAAAACACGATTTTAATTAAAGGAACATGCACACTGCAAAGACCTGTAAATGGTAAAACATTCACGGATTGCACATGAGGAACTTGTAATACAAACAAGGACCCTCCCACTCATCTGAGGGACTCAGTTCAGTATGTTGCACCATAAATGAGGCACAAATCCTACCCCACAATCTGCACTTAATTTTGTCCACTCAATATAATAAAATTAAAAGCACACTTACTGCGTTGACCTCTGTCGTAAGGATAAGGACTGCAAGGCACAACAGAAAACACCTGCAATATGAAAAAAAAAAGTGAATTAATATGTGTGCAAAAGGAAAACAGATGCTTCCAAAATACAAAACAACTTTACCTTAATGTGTTCCAATGCTGAAGATGTTTCTCACCCTCCATGTGAGCCTGAAAACAGATGAAATCTCTCCTTCTGCCCAATGCCAGTGTCCTGTTACTGCATACTCAATAATCTGAAAGTAACAGATGGACTGAGGTTAGTTCTCACTGTTTTAAGCATATCTGATACACAATAATGTACTGGTCTCTTTGTAGATCTCATGTTCCTTGCTGAAAGATCCAGCTTTAGCCGGTAGTTGTGTTTTGGAACATGGTAACTGCTTTCTAGCTGGCCCAACCTGTCATTAGCTTTTAACAATAATGAAATAGCGACAAACATTAGCTCAAGGTGGTCATATATAATCTACCAACTAATAAGCATATTACACAAGCTAGTAACATGTTCCAAAAACGCAGCTACCATTTTGTGACAGCTGTTGATATGCCAAAACACTCTATTGTGTTATTATTCGATAGCTTTAAGTACAATAACACACATTTAAGCTCAATATTTTTAATCGTAAGGCTGGTTTTGAATGTGAAGTGACGGCAGAAGTTTACCTCAGATCTTGCACGCTCCAGTCGCACGCGTTCAATCCCGATGCGTTCGCACTTTCAGAAAGTTGGATATCTCACCTAAAATCCACTTTGCCAAAGCTGTTTTAAGGGAATTGCTGATCTCCAAGACTAAAACTTCCCCTAACAATGCTGAAATGAGAGTGATAGTTGTTCTAAACAGGGTTGTGTTGGTGCGTACTGATGGGTGGTCGTGATCCTGACAGGGGGTGTGGTGGGCTCTTCTACAAGACATTACTTTCAACAACAGCCACATAACGTTTAGGGCAAAGATGCAGACAAACGTATAGTTCAGGCTCGGATCTAAGAGAGGCAAGAATTGCTTGAAACGGAGAAGAATCCGTCATCAGCGTGTCCTTTTGGACATTATTCATAGGTGTGAAGATGCGGCTTCCATGTGTCACTGTTTTTCTTCTCACGGTCTCTTTGAGCATTGACAAGAGCACAGCTAAGGTAAGTCCAACTAAAAAACAAACTTATGTTAACTTAAATGTTTGTTTATTAGTAATGTCGTAGATTTTGGCCATAAGGAGTTCCGTTATAGCTCTTGAGGCTTAAGTCGCGCGCACAGAGAAGTGCGTATAACTTGCGCGCGACTTGCTTGCGCTCAAGTTCCACTTTAGTTTTCACGTGCGAATACTTCTATTTGACAAAGATAAAGGATGGGATGTAACTTAAGTGTCTTTAGCGTCAACATTGTCCAGAAATAGCACAACACATGTAAAATGACTTATTAGAAACAAGCTGAATGATATGAACACGACTTATATGTTCCATGCTGTGTAAGTAACTAAAATAACAAATGTTCCTGTCTAGTATACATAATTATCAGGTGCATAATGTATATTCATACAATCTATAGCACTACAATTCTTTTAACAATAGTCTCTGTAGATTTATTCACGGTTTTGGTGGCTTGTTGTTTTATTAATTCAGCAATTTGATAAAGATAGTTTCCAATTTGAAGAGATTGTGTGCTTTCAGTGGATCTCACTCATGATGCTTTAGTAGCTTGATGTATTGTCATGTAGTGGATTTCTGCTGGGCTTTTCTCTACAGTTTATATTTGCCACTCCTCTTGCTCTCATCTGGGGGTTGTATTACTCCTTCACCTCCCACCCCTGTCTCACTTCAATTTCAAAGTTACTTTTTGGCAATGCAAATAAAACCAGTAAAATAAAAAAAAGAAGTCAGCAATATGCATTGTGCAATAGAATGGAATAAATATTCAATAAGACATTAATGTACAGCAGTAACGACTGCATTTAATACATATCTGACAAATAGTTCATTGTTGTACTATGAAAAACAAGTAAATGTGAGACTCTGTCTTCCTTTGAAAGCCATGTTTGTTTGAGTCTACCTGTTTTTGCCTAGAGTAGACTGTGGGAAACAACAGACAGCATTGGCTTCTCTTTTATTGTGTTGTATGCTTGTGTGCACCCCGCTACGGTTAACACAAGCTTCTGTAAACGTATTCTTAACCATCTGGACTTTGTTTTCCATTTGTTAAAGGCATTTTGCCACTCATCTGAGAAATCAGTTCCAGGACACTTTTTACCCAAGACAGATTATGCATGTAATGCTTTCTCCTGCATGTAGATGCAGTAATCTGAGCCAAACTGGATATGTGTTTTTATTGGGGGTGTGGCTAGGGGCGGTGCTCCAAGTGTGAAGCACATTCAGAGCAAGTATTCGGGAAATGACTGGTGTCTAAGTGATAAGACCATAAGGTGGAATGATGACTGATTGTTACAATGATGAGATAAATTTACAAAGCCGTTATATCTGGTGATTTTGTCATATTTCTGAATGGATATACAGGCATATCTGCATGATGAATGAACTGCACTTGATACTGCAGATATTTGTAGGAATATATCTGTATGAAGAATAACTGTTTACTGATTCCAAAGTACAGCAATAAAATGCCCCAGAATACCAGAACTTGCTTTACAACGGTATTTGAATGGATTTTGTTGATGGATTATCACATTACTAAGCATTAGTTTCATTTAAACTGGTATGTCACATAGCTAGATATTGAATAAGCTATATAATCAACATTTCCATATTTTCCATACACAACTCTCTGCATACTAAATTACAATTGGTCAACTGATTTTTCTTTTCTTTTTCATATTAAAACTTTATGGCATTGTTTCACAGACAGGGCTTAAATAAGCCAAGATTAGGTCAAAAATGACTGGCCTACAAAGCTTATACAGTAAATCACTTGTTACACTATTTTATCACCAAATATTGGATTCAATCTATTTGTAAACTTATTTTCTTTAAATTAGGACAGGTTTTGTATTTATTTTTGAAACTGATTGATTATAGGCCTCATTGATCTGAGTTTATATTGGTCAAAAATGACCGCCCATTGAAAATAAATGGGGGCGTACAAATTCAGAGAAACAATTAGTGTTCAGGAGCGTGTTCATCATGTTCATGTTCACATATAGTGCACAGCATAAATGAGTACACCCCCTCTGAAACTTCTGAAAGTCAGCAATTACTCAATTACTTAGAAGACATGTTAGGGTTCTTTAGAGATATAATGTTCCAGCAAGTCTGCTTAATCAATTACCAAAGAAGCATGTCAAAATTATTCAGGAAAATAAGATTTTCTTATCAAGGTGATAAAATGTTGTGTAGCAAAAATGAGTACACCCTCCTAAAAGTTACTAAATAAAATGAAATACAAATTTTCTGGTGTAAGTTTAAGGCAATGTTTGATCAACAGGTAAGTATGTTGAACCAAAACGAGAAGTAATTTCTTGACAATGTTATATAGCCCACTGAATCATTCTCAAGCTTAATGCTGACAACAATGGAATCACTTGGGAGAGAACTGTCAGGAGACTTATTTCTTAGCACAGAAGAGGACAGAGGATTACCAAATCATCGTTTTAGGTGTGAAAATATAGCAAAAGTAACACAGAAATTCAAAAACAATGGACTTGTGACAAGGCCCCTGAAAAAAAATCAGGCCTTCATTTTAAGCTTTCATTTAGTGATGAGGGATTTTTTTTTTTGCTAGAAAAAGAGCAGGAGAAATACCAAGGGAGTGTCTCAGAGCCAGCAAAAGCTATGAAAAGAGTGACTGTTTATCTCACAGAGTAAGATACAGCCTGCAGAAATGACATGCATGGTTGTTGTTCTCACTGGAACTACCTACTGTAGCCAAAGCACAATAAAGTCATTTAGCCATTTCCAAAGCCCATATTTACAAAATATAGATTCTGTGAATCAATACTTTGGTCTCATGAGACCAAATCAATCATTGTGGATCTAAAAGCATCCAAAATGTTATGGTGTTGCTAGAAGAAGAGTACAGTGAGAAGTGCCTGGTTCCCACAGTAAAGTTCAGTGGTAGTAAAGCTCTTATATAGGGATGTATGAGTGCTGAAGGTGTGAGGGAGTTGTGCTTTATCAATGCTGTCAAGAATTCCCATACCACTGTGTAATTTAATGCACAAACTTGAAACAGAAGATGTTACCCTTTCCTCATTCCCTGCATTGTTGGGCATTTTTTCAACATGACAATGAGGATATGCATTGTCCCAAGCTGAAAAACCTTCTGTGGACATGTATTGCACTTAATCTTAACACTCTTGAGCGCCTGTGGGGGATTCTGTAGAGACGAGTTGAGCAACACTCCCCATTAAAGATCAGGGCATTTAAGGAGCTCATCATCCAGGAGTTAAACAGGACAGATGTGACAATTTGTCATGAACTTGTACACTCCGTGCCAAGAAGGGTCAGTGCAGTGTGATAGGGGTTTCAACACAGCACAAGGGTTAAAACAGCTCAAACATGCATTTTGGTGTGGGACTAGGCTTAAGCCTTGTCTGTGAAACCGGGTGTAAAATTGTTAAACTTTATGACTGATCATTGTCCTTGGCAATAGATTCCTTACATAGCTAGTTTCATATATCTTAGATTATTGTACATCGTCTTCTGTATCTCAAACTGTAAAGCATGACACTAGCAACACTGCGGTCATGGGTTTGATTCACAGGGATTGAATGGACTGATGTGTACATTTAGAGATGTGTACTCTAAAGGTTTTTTTTTGTTTGTTTTTTTGTATTAAAACATATGTATTAAATGCATAAATGTGAATATCAACCAAGTCTCACCACTGTATGTTGGGGTCCTGATCACTCTGGCCGGGTTTGTTTTGCTATCAATGCCCGTCATACAATATCACCTTATTATGTGAGCTGTTCTGAACTGTGTATTTTTGTTCTCTGGCATGAATATACATTGAAAATGTGTGAATCTGTAATCTCTCAGCACTTCCTAGTACAACAGCCATCAAATGCCACCCACAGCTGCCTCTCTGTGTCACCTCAGCCTTGGATTGCAATTGATGCCATTTGTGAGTGGTATAATAGTCAGGCTTGTGAACTCTGTTTAAACAACTACAACAACAATAACCCTGAGAACAATAATGTTTTGCTCTGTATTGTGTGTGACAATTGCCAAAAGGTGTAACCATTTGTTGTTGTTGTTGGCTTGTTTTTTGGAGGCAGGGTTCCCATGCTCATAATACAGTGGTATGCGAAAGTTTGGGAACCCTTTGCAGAATCTGTGAAAATGTGAATAATTTTAACAAAATAAGAGAGATCATACAAAATGTTTGTTATTTTTTATTAAGTACTGTCCTGAATAAGATATTTTACATAAAAGATGTTTACATATAGTCCACAAGACATACATTTTTTTTTTTTTTTTAAATATCTGTTTATAAACATGACCCCATTCAAAAGTTTACATACCCCTGATTCTTACTACTGTGTCGTTACCTGGGTGATCCACAGCTGTTTATTTACTTATTTATTTTTTGTGATGGTTGTTCACGCGTCCCTTATTTGTCCTGGGCAATTGAACTGCCAACTGTTCTGCAGAAAAATCCTTGAGTTCCTGCAAGTTCTTCAGTTTTCCAGCAACTTTTGCATATTTGAACCATTTCCAGCAGCAGTAACTGTATGATTCTCAGATCCATCTTTTCACATTGAGAACAACTGAGGGACTCAAACACAACTATTAAAAAAGGTTCAAACATTTACTGATGCTCCAGAATTAAGAGCCAGGGGGTGAAAACTTTTGAACACGATGAAGATGTCCAAATTTTTCTTATTTTGTTTAAATATCTTTTTTTTTTTTTTCATTTAGTACTGCCCTTCGGAATCAACAGAAGATACTTGCATGTTTCCTGGAAGATAAATTAAGTACAATTTACCTTGATCTTCAAATACAAAAAGTTTTCACCCCCTAGATCTTAATGTATCGTGTTTCCTTCTGGAGCATCAGTGAATGTTTAAACGTTTTTTAATAGTTGTCCCAAAATTGTCCTCAGTGTGAAAAGATCTCAAAATCATACAGTCACTGCTGGAAAGGGTTCAAATATACAAAAGATGTTGGAAAACTGACAAATTTGTAGGACCTGGAGTATTTTTCTGAAGAACATTGGGCAGTTTAACTGCTCAGAACAAACAAGGGACTAGTGAAAAACCATCACAAAACAATCAAACAAACAAACAAACAAACAAACAGGGATCATCCGGGTAACGACACACAATATTATTAATCAAGGGTAAACTTTTGAACGGGGTCATTTTTATAAATTCAGCATTTTATTTTATTTATTTATTTGACTTGTGGAGTATATGTAAACATCTTCCATGTAAAATATCTTATTCAGGACAGTTCTTAATAAAAATAGCATGTATGATCCCTCTTATTTTGTTAAAATTATTCACATTTTCACAGATTCTGCAAGGGCTATGTAAACCTTTGAGCACAACTGTATATCATGAAAAATTCTACTGAAAATGTATTATTTTCTAGTTACTTTTTCTAGTTACTGTACATTTAATTGGGTTAATTGGAGTGCAGTCACTAAAAAAAAAAAAAAATTAAATATGCTTATCCATCACAAGCAATTGGAAAAGTCATGGGAACCCTGTAAAGCGACGGCATCCTGAGCTCAATCAATTTAAATACATTTTTAGGTGAAGTGGATGGAAAAGAACTATTGTGTATTGCAAAATCCACCCTAAATCCTTGCAGCATTCGTGATACAGTATGTGTGGTTCACCATAAATTTTTGTGTTTCCTCTTGGGAGTCTAAATATTTGTTAAAAAGAAGAAGTTAATGAGGACTAAAGATGTGTGTTTGGAATGGTTTCCTTAGGCTTATTCTTGCAAATACAAAGGGTGAACAATATCCCTAACAAACAAATGTTTGTTTATATTATCGACGTGCGTCTGTCTGTTTCAGTGGCAGAAACAGTCTACATTGGCAGTTTATTTACTTAGAAAATCTTCTTCCTCATCTATATTTGTACATTAATGGAAGGCTGGTGATCCGGATGCGTTTCAGTTGAATACTATGTTTTTCCAAGCTTGTTTATCAATTGTGATTTTCATAAGGTCAGCGTGGTCTCACGTGTATCCAGTTCATATCAGATTAGTGGTGACTGCCCCAGCACACTTCCTGGAGTTAACTCACTTCATTAGGATGGCATTACAGATTAGATTCTCCACTTGAATGCAGTGCAGAAACAGCCAAAGTAAATGAAGGTGAACTCTGTAAACTTAACTGATAGTTGTGCAATCTCTGAGCGGACTCAGTCATGCCAAAACAAAAGGGTGCACCCAACACACCCTGAGAGATGAATCAGAGGACCTATTTACACTTTATTTTATCAGCCTAGTCACTTCATTGGTCTTGATCAGTGAGACAGCTGTCTGATTGGGTGTTACATTTACACTTGGCCACATAAATGCATCTGATGATATTAAATCCCATCTACTGTAATATTCAGGTATAGTGGATTTCACTCAGAATAAGGTTTAAAAATGCGCATATTATGCTCATTTAAGCTGCGTTTTTCACCGAAATTACCCAGAACAATTTGTCCCAGGAACTTTTTTTCCCCCCAGACCTATTTCTAGCTGCGTTTCCATAGCGGTCTTAAGAACCGTGAAGATAGTGATGTAGGACTGCGCGCGACTTTCCAGTTCCGGCTGGATTTCGGCCTCCGCATAATAAGCTTAATAAAGCCTGAACCTCATCGTCAGTTCATTGGTCGTATTTTTTAAACTTCATTGTTGATTCGAATAGCAAACAACTATTACTGCACACACTACAACAGACTTTANAGGTGAACTCTGTAAACTTAACTGATAGTTGTGCAATCTCTGAGCGGACTCAGTCATGCCAAAACAAAAGGGTGCACCCAACACACCCTGAGAGATGAATCAGAGGACCTATTTACACTTTATTTTATCAGCCTAGTCACTTCATTGGTCTTGATCAGTGAGACAGCTGTCTGATTGGGTGTTACATTTACACTTGGCCACATAAATGCATCTGATGATATTAAATCCCATCTACTGTAATATTCAGGTATAGTGGATTTCACTCAGGATAAAGTTTAAAAATGCGCATATTATGCTCATTTAAGCTGCGTTTTTCACCGAAAATTTCACTGAAGTTTTTCACCCCCCCCCCCAGACCTATTTCTAGCTGCGTTTCCATAGCGGTCTTAAGTACCGTGAAGATAGTGACGTAGGACTGCGCGCGACTTTCCAGTTCCGGCTGGATTTCGGCCTCCGCATATAAGCTTAATAAAGCCTGAACCTTATCGTCAGTTCATTAATCGTATTTTTTAAACTCCATTGTTGATTCGAATAGCAAACAACACTGCAACAGACTTTAAAAAACGATGGTTAAAATAAAATGTTGCGTGTATTCATGTTCATGAACAGCATGTTCAGTGCCCAAGTTCCACCCCCGAAAGTTCCGGAACTTTGAAAAAGTACCTCATGAGCAGATACTTTCTGAGGGGGAATTTTTTACCCGGAACTTCATTTAGACTCTGGTTCCTGCGGTCGAAACACACCAAGTACCACCCCAAAATTCCTAGTTCCTGGGCAAATTTCCTGTGGTGGAAACACGGCTTTACAAGTTCATCATTTTATTTTTGAGGTCTGCTAGAATACATTTACATGATTTAAAGATGGGGGAAAAAATGTATTTTTCTTATAGTGTACATTTCTGCAGCACCTCTTTTTACCCTCTGCCTGAAATGCTCTATTTAGTTCATGTCTCAGCCCAGTCTGCTCTGATTGGTCAGATGGCCCAGTCTGTTGTGATTGGTCTACCACTTAGACCGCATGTTGATATGTAACGATTAACCAAAATCATGTTTCAGCTCCCAAGGCTTCATGAGCAGCTGTAAACAATTTTATATCTATGGTAACTATGGGGTCGTTATTGGAAGTCAATGCACTAACACCCAAAGTATACTTTCCTCATCAACTCCAACTCGTAGACAGTTTGCTGGATATAGTTTTCACCATCAGTACAGGTCCACGAACACAACAGCACAGGTGCGAATGATTTGAGCACTCAAAAACAAAAATCTCTTTACTCTCTTTATGCACTTTGTATAGTTAATACACCACAGTTTGTGTGCTGTAATCCATCTTATCACGCCCTCTGATAGTGAAAGAAATTCCTCAAGTGACTTATGTGCTCTGCGTATCTCTCGGGCCTGCTCTGCCCCTTGAGACTGGCAAGTTTCATGTGGGTGGGTTGTCTGTCTAATTCTTGGAAACCGCGCATGTGGTGATGGGTGTGAGAGAGATTGTGTGGGGAGACGGAGGATGGATGAGGTCCAATTGGAGGGAAAAACACGACGGACCTCACTAGGCTTACACACTGTTCCGCCTACACCAGATCGTACTGTTCCAGCATCTCCCGAGAGAGGGTGGATGGAATGCGAGTGCAGAGGAAGCAACAGTTGCAACTGTTTATCTTCCTGAATCACTGTTCCTTTCCCCTTATCCTGGACATTTCTTTCTCATTTTCTGAGATCTCTCCAGAAAATAACACACAGTCTCATAAAGCACTTACATGTGCTCCCTTTTCAGCCAAGAAGCCCCAATAAATGCATTTTTATTGGGTACTCAGTATTTGATATACAATTTATATATATAAATTCTCTACAAATTGTTTGCTGGACTGTCAACAAAATGTTTCTAGAATGTTTTTAGAATTGTGCCTAAAGACAAGGTTCCTACATCATGATTTTTATTGTGGTCAAGAATTAAGAAATCATTCCCACAAGTTTTATTCACTTGTTCGTGTGTTTAAAGGAGTAGTTCACTTTAAAATTCACTTTCTTCTTTCTGATGAACACAATGAGAGTTATATTAATAAATATCCTGATGCATTCAAGCTTTATAATGGCAGTGAACAGGACCAACGAGTATGAAACTCAAGAAAGTGCCTCCATCCACATCCATCCATCATAAACGTACTCCACACGGCTCCAGGGGGGGTTAATAAAGGCCTTCTGAAGTGAAGCGATGCGTTTGTGTAAGAAAAATATCCACATTTAACAAGTTGCAAAGTAAAATATCTAGCTTCCGCCAGACCACCTTCCATATTCACCTTACGAAGAAAGCATAGGACGTAGCGTAAGCGTTTTGAACTGCGAGAGGCGTTACACTTTCTTCGTAAGTTGAATGCGGAAGGCGGTCTGGCAGAAGGTAGATATTTTACTTTATAACTTGTTAAATATGGATATTTTTCCTACACAAACACATTGTTTCACTTCTGAAGGACTTTATGAACCCCCCGGAGCCGTGTGGAGTACATTTATGATGGATAGATGAACTTTCTTGAGCTTTAAACTTGTTGGCCCCATTCACTGTCATTATAAAGCTTGGACACCTCAGGATATTTATTAATGTAACTCTGACTGCGTTCATCAGAAAGAAGAAGGAAGGATGGCTTGAGGGTAAGTAAATATTGGGGTAATTTTCATTTTAAAGTGAACTAATCTTTTACACGACAGCAATGTATAAAAAATACGGAAACGTACGTTTTTCCTTTGCATTTTTCACGTACAGACAAAAATGTTATTAAAACAATCTCCATTCACAAGGATCCGCGAAAATGACTAAAAACGCTATGTTATGCTACCAGGCCAGTAGTTGGCAATGTCAATTTGGAAAAAGAAATACGCTCTTATAGTCTGAACACTTAATACCTATGCGCATGTAGTCACCGTTTTCACAAATTCACATTTTTGTTGTTTACACAGAGACAATAACGGTACCGGTGCGCTTTGAAACCCGTTTTCAGTCCCCCAAAATGCTGTTGTTGTGTAAATGAACGGCCAAAACACATAAAAGTTTTCCACTTTTAGTTGAAAATGGTGGCATGTAAATGGCCCCTTAGTTAAAACGTGGCCTTGACTTATTAATTCATTCCCTTGTTTTAGGTAAATCGTGGCCATACACGCTGAACTAACTTGTTCCCTCATTTTAATTTAGTTAAATAATAGCCACGATATAACTAAAACATGGGAACAAATTAATAATTCACGGGAACAAATTCTTAACTTGTGTTAAGCATGTCATGTTTGAGGCTATGTTTTCTTTATGTTGTCATGCGGTGAGTCTGAAATCGCATACTGTCTGAGTAGATACTACATTTCAGTTTGAACTTACTTCACGACCATTAAAAAGTATGTTCTATATAGTATGAATATGGGCAGTATGAATGAAATCCAGACGTAATACATCCAACCATGTTGTTACTGTCATGTACCTACCAGCGTCAGTTGCATCGCTTCTCTGCCCGTCCCTCATGGGATAGTAAAGTGTCCATCGAATGAGCACTTCAGAATTTCGGCGAAAGTAGTAGGTCATCCGGATACTTTTCGCCTGCTGTTTTTTAAATTGATTTTCTCATCTCATTGTTGAATTACACTCTTTTATTTTGTTTAATAAAGTACACGTTGCATTTTAGATCCGCTTCACCTCGCCTCATCTTCATCCTCAGCCGGAATGTTACAACAACTCTTGTAAGAACAATTTCCACGATTTTTTAAAAATCTTTTCCGATCATGGCCCTTGATTTGATTGTTTCATGAATGAAAAGCACTTAAAGTGTACCTAAAACCTCAAACATCAGATAACCCAAAACCAGATTGCAGGGAAACAATCTTGTCATCTTAAACTGAATTCACTGACAATTTAGGAATTGCCCTGAAATTACAAACACAGTTCAGACTGACTGATACTTATATGCATCATCTTAAGTATTTTTCTCTTTGACTAAAAGCCCCAAGCTAAACTGAAGAATCCTGACCCTTCCAGAGGACCATTGCTTAGGTTCACAGGGCCAAGGACAGAATTATCCCTGATGGGCCCCCTTTGCCCAAGACCATTTTTTATAGGGCTGGGACAACCTTCATGTGACAACGGCCTTGCCCTTCTAGTTCATGAACTATTGCTTAGTGACCACCATGCTTTACTAGTCTGAAAGAGGCAAATGGGGCAACCACAGAGTTGGACAGGTGAAAGCAGTTTGTGATTATGATAATAATTGTTTTCGAATTTGAGTATAAAATCACCTCAGTAATGTGTTGTTTGAAAGAAAAAAACGCTTTATGATATTATTTTATGACAGTGAAGTATAAAGTGAAATGTTATACTCATGCAATCCGACCGCACACACTCACATTGCAAAAGGCTGTTTAACGGGCTGTGAGTGTATTATTTTCTGGGTGGTCTGGGGAAACACAGTTCTTATGCCCTTAACCTATTGATCTGCTGCTTACAGTGTAGCAAATTTTGTCATTATATCAAGTCTTTAGATTATCTCTGTGGTTTATTTACTAATACTGCACTGAGAGGAAGTATATACATATACAGTACAAATATGTAATAGCGTCATGAGATGCTGATTGATGGAAAAAATGACACACAGGGAGTCCCAGATCCCAGGCTTTCTCTGCAGGAATGTGGGCTGGAGCCTGGGCAATACCCATAGCGGATCATTTGGTCTCAGTAAATGGGACTCTGCCAGCCCTACTGGCCCATAATGCATGAGACAGCCATCTGTCCCTGTCAATCAAAGTAGGATGGAAGATGACTCAGAGAAGATGCCTGTGTTAATATTATTATAAATAGGGGCATTGTGCATTATTAGTAGTAATATTTTTTAGAAGAGACACCAGTAGCAGTGAGGACTCAGTTGGTGCCTTATAGGCACAGTAAGACATGATCAGACCCACACAAAAGCCGTAGGGGAGGTGGTTTCAAACAAACAGCCAAATTAATAAATAAATAATATATATTTTGGTATAATCACACTGTGTGAAAAATGTATTACAATCCATAATGTTGCACTACCAAAAACAAATTTGTACTGTAGAAACTTTTGACAGAAAATCATGAATAAATCTCATATTTTGTCTGACATGGTTGCCTTTTTTGAAAGATTGGTCCTTCTGTTTCTCAACATGTCTCCTAATCATCAAAATTGGTAGGAGTTTGTGTTGTTCTCTGTGGTTTGTTTATGCAGCTGACTTTGTGGATATCAAAACATTCAGTAAAAAGTTTGGACTGGTCAGCACACTCTTTACTCCTGGTCATAAAGCATAGAACAATATGGGGGTGGACCATTTGTTACATTTGTCATTAAGGAGGACACATTATAGGCCTTTTCAGCATATGTCTAGACCCTCTAACACAGTGACTGGCCATTTTATGTGCCCGTTTTCACTATTGGTCTCAGATTTTAGACTCTTTTAACTTTTAAGATTAAAATACTATTTAATTAGAAAATGTTTGCAGTGACCTACTGCCAGATAAGCTATTGGTGGGTATTTATATTTATATTTAATTATATTTATACCACGACTGAGGTGAGACCCTTGAGCAAGGCACCGTACCCCCAACTGCTCCCCGGGCGCCGCAGCAATGGCTGCCCACTGCTCCGGGTGTGTGTTCACTGCTGTGTGTGTGCACTTGGATGGGTTAAATGCAGAGCACAAATTCCGAGTATGGGTCACCATACTTGGCCACATGTCACTTCACTTTCACTTTCACTTATATTACAACCCGAATTCCGGAAAAGTTGGGGCGTTTTTTTAACTTTGAATAAAATGAAAACTAAGAGACGTTCAAATCACATGAGCCAAAATTTTATTCACAACAGAACATAGATAACATAACAAATGTTTAAACAGATACATTTTATGTACAATTTTATGTACAAAATGAGCTCATTTCAAATATGTTGAAACTACTGAGGAACTGGAATATACTGAGACTTGCGGGTTAGATCCAATTGCAGCTTTAATAAAGGTAATCCAAAATCGTAGTCATCCAGGCAAAGGGTCAAAACCATAAATTCAGTCCATACAAGAAAACCAAAAACCAAAAACCAAAAACCAAAACAGAGAAACAGGAATTCCAAATGCAAGTAACATAGATTAAGACTCGACGCCAAATGACTGAAACAACAGGGTATAAATAGACAGACACTAATAACATAAGTGACAACAGCTGAGTACAATGAGTGATAATGAGTCCGGGAAATGGGTTATGGGAAATGAAGTCTGCAGTGGTGAAGCAATTGTCCGGGGTGGAGTGCCCTCTGGTGGCTAACCAGGGCACTCCAACTGGTGATCCTGACAATGGTGTAGCATCTACTTTTCTTTTCAAAACAGTTTGAAGACGTATGGGCATCGAGATTATGAGTTTCGGAATTTGGTAACATTCTTGCCTGATATAGGTTCCAGTTGCTGAAGAGTTCGTGGTAGTCTTGTGATAATGATGCGTCAAATGTTCTCTATAGGTGAAATATCTGGACTGTAGGCAGGCCAATTCCGGACTCTTCTATGACAAAGCCATGTTGTTGTAATAGCTGCATTGTATTTGCATTGTCCTGCTGAAATACACAAGACCTTTCCTGAAATAGACGTCGTCTGGAAACCTTTATATACCTTTCAGCATTCATAGTGCCTTCTAAAACACGCAAGCTGCCCATACCGTATGCACATATGCACCCCCATACCATCAGAGATGCTGGCTTTTGAACTGAACGCTGATAACATGCTGGAAGGTCTCCCTCCTCTTTAGCCAGGAGGACCCGGCTTTTGTGATTTCCAACAAGAATGTCAAATTTGGACTCGTTTGACCATAGAACACTTTTTCACTTTGAAACAGTCCATTTTAAATGAGCCTTGGCCCACAGGACACGACGGCGCTTCTGGACCATGTTCACGTATGGCTTCCTTTTTGCATGATAGAGTTTTAGTTGGCATCTGCAGATGGCACAGCAGATTGTGTTTACCAACAGTGGTTTCTGGAAATATTCCTGGGCCCATTTAGTAATGTCATTGACACAATCATGCCGATGAGTGATGCAGTGTCGTCTGAGGGCCCGAAGATAAAGGACTTCCAATAAAGGACTTTGGCCTTGTCCCTTATGCACAGAGATTTCTCCAGTTTCTCTGAATCTTTTGATGATGTTATGCACTGTAGATGATGAGATTTGTAAAGCCTTTTCAATTTGACATTGAGGAACATTGTTTTTAAAGTATTCCACAATATTTTTACGCACTCTTTCCCAGCTGCCCATCTTTACTTCTGATAGATTCTGCCTCTCTAAGACATCCCTTTTATAGCTAATCATGTTACAGACCTGATATCATTTAACTTAATTAGTTGCTAGATGTTCTCCCAGCTGAATCTTTTCAAAATTTCCTGCTTTTTCAGCCATTTGTTGCCCCCTGTGCCAACTTTTTTGAGACCTGTAGCAGGCATCAATTTTGAAATGAGCTCATTTAGTGGATAAAAGTGTAAAATTTCTCAGTTTAAACATTTATGTTATACATGTTCTATTGTGAATAAAATATTGGCTCATAAAAGATTTGAAAGTCTTTTAGTTTTTATTTTATCTAAATTTAAAAAACTTTTAAATTTAAATTCGGGTTGTAATTGGTTGCACTAGTTTTATCTCTGGTTTGCATCTTTAACCTGCTGTTTTTTGCTGTGACATAAAACATGCACTTTCTCGTAGGTATGCATAAGCACAGACTGTTGTTGGAGAACCATGATTTAGATGCCAGTATGCTATTTTGGCCTTTCGCGGTGCCACGTGAACCGGATTAGCCCAAAATTCATGCCAGCTCTGCCACAGGAGTGTTTGCAGAGAGCATCACACAAGGAGACATCTGTGGACTTTATTAGGAAGAATGTCATGTTGTCATCACTGTTAAAGATCAGATGAACAAGCTGCAGGCAGTAAGAGCCACTGAAGACTGAAGTTTATGACTAAAATAATTCCAAATTCATGTGATTCCAAATTACAGAGAGACACAGAAGTTTCTGAAAAATCTCTAACCTCGCCTTGATTTATCCAAAGAGCATTTATAAGTAGGCCTCACAGGCTTCTGTGCAATTTTTTGGAGAACAGATAACTATTGTTAGTGACAGCCTCTCTATCCAGTGCTCTGAATGCAGTGTTTCAAATGCTGTTTGATCCCTCTATTGTTCAATGGACCAGTACGGGCGAGTTTGTGCACATTTCACATGGGGGTCTGTACTGCATGCACATGAACCCAGGACCAGTGGGTGTCCTTTTCTGGGTTTTAAGCAGTAATCCTTTTGTACATTGTCATGTTTCTATGTGTGGGATTTCAAAAGAGATTTTAATTGATGTGACATCATTCGTAATCTGCACTAAAATCACTGCTGACAAAGCAAAGTGCCTGCTATTTCAGCATGATTCAAGGAAGAGAGAGCAACAGATAAACATGTATGGTACAAACGATAATCATCAGGAAAGATAAACAGAAGTAGTCTCTTCTCTTTCCGGGTATATACTTTCCCTGTTGGATCTGGTCTTGATTGTTGTATAATTGGTCGCTCCACCCCTTGTTTTGCAGCATGGAGAGTTTGTTTATAGGGTTGATGGTTTAACACGTGCAACTTGACTTGACCATGTGGCGAGACCATCATTTTCTTATGAACACTAGTTCTGAACTAGATTTTAACATTGCGAGTTGGCTTCTTATTGGTCAAAAGAGGCCACCAACCAAGTTGCTATGACATTTTGGATCCTAGGTATGTTTTCTCAATGCAAGTATTTGGGCTCATTTTATCAGGTGAACACATAATTTTTATTGCTTAGAAAGTGAAACATCAAACATCTGCTCAACTAGCTTCACAGTTTGAGGTATCATTTACAGCAAAGAAAAAAAGGAAAGAAAACATATTTTTTCCTGTATTTTTCTTACATCTTGAATACATGTGAGTGAACATCTGATAATTATTATTGTATTAAATAATTATTATCAGTAAAATTTTAAAGTTATACGTCACTTTATTAGGTACACCGTGCTAGTACAGAGTTTGGCCCCCCTTTGCCTTCAGAACTGCCTTAATTATTTGTCAGTGGAGACCATTTGAGTTCAGTGAACTCATTGTCATGTTCAAAAAAACAGTTTGAGATTATTTGAGCTTTGTGACAGCGCGTTATCCTGCTGGAAGTAGCCATCAGAAGATACACTGTGGTCATAAAGGGATGGACATGATCAGCAACATTACTCAGGGAGGCTGTGGCATTTAAACAATGCTCAGTTGGTACTAAGGGGCCCAAAATGTGCCAAGAAAATATTCCTCACACCACATCACCACCAGCCCAATCCATTGATCCAGGCAGATGGATCCATGCTTTCATACTGGTTATGCCAAATTCTGACCCTACCATCTGAATGTTGCAGCAGAAATCAAGACTCATCAGACCAGGCAATGTTTTTCAAATCTTTTATTGTCCAATTTTTGTAAACCCGTGTGATTTGTAGCCTCAGTTTCCTGTTCTTAGCTGATAGGAGTGGCACCCTGTGTGGTCTTTATCTGCTGTAGCCCATTTGCTTCAATGATTGATTTGTTGTGCATTCAGACCGGTTGTAACAAATGGAGTTACTGTTGCCATTCTATCAGCTTGAACCAGTCTGGCCATTCTCCTCTGACCTCTGGCATCAACAAGGCATTTTCAGCCACAGAACTGCCACTCACTGGATATTTGCTCTTTTCTAGACCATTCTCTATAAACCTTAGAGATGGTTGAGTGTGAGAACCCCAGCAGATCAGCAGTTTCTGACCAGCCTGTCTGGCACCAGCAACCATGCCATGTTAAAAGTCATTTAAATCACCTTTAAATCACCCAGTTTGAACTTCAGCAGATCATCTTGACAATGGCTGCATCCGAAAGCTTAAAAATGCTGACTTCGGAGGATGCATTCCAAGGTAGGGAGGTATCAAGGCACATCCGAATCCAGTGTTGGCTTCACTTCCTGTCTCCTGAGATACCTTCATCTGATCGATTTTTGAAGGCAGCATAGATGTATCCTTGGCTTCCAATGATATCCCACAATTTTGTGCTTTCCATTCTGTGAGAGCTGAGCTAAAAAATAAAGATGACGTCTGAACATTTCGATTGGTGGTTAGTTTGTGTATAAATGTATGTTTTTGACCAACAGTTTCCACTTCTGATATCATGTGACAAAAAATTAGTACTGTAGTAATTAAATATTTGCTTAGTTATCACCAAAGCTCTCTCTGTTTTGCTGTAAATCATTCAACCTTTATGCTGCCTCAGAAGTCTGTCTAAAATCAGTTTCGTGAGTAACCTTTTTTCACAAATGCTGCCTAAAAAGTCATTGCCAGATAAGGCAGCGATGGAAGGTTTCGTACGCAGCCCCTACATGCCTAAATGTATTGAGTTGCTGCCAGGTTATTGGCTGATTAGATATTTGCATTAACAAGCAGTTGAACAGGTGTACCTAATAAAATTCATAAATACTATTATGTTTTTGGGGAGTTGCACCTCATGACATTTTACAGGCTGAACTAACCTCGGCTTGTCATTTTTATTTATTTATTTTTTGACCTACTGACACAGTCATGACGGACTGGTTTTATATATATATATATATTGTACATATGTTGTGGCTGGAGAAAAGAGGACCAGACAATGTGTGGTGAAAGTATACTCTAGGAGCCCTGGTGCTTCATTGCAGGAGTGAATGTTTGGCAAGTTGCTGGAGAATTGCTGGAGAATTGTCTCAGTTCCTTAATAATCACTGGAGCCTACAGGAGAAAAGAAACAGAGAAAGTCTGGTCTTGGGAAATCTAGCCTCCCCTAAGCTTCTTTCTGTTGTGCTAATATCCTCTGCTTTACCTAACTACATGTTTAAAGTTTTAAAAAATAAATAAAAATAAAATAAACCTCATGTAACTGACCAAGCATAAGCTAATCTCTGCACATAATGAGGGGGCTGAAACTCCCAAGTTAGATGTGATGTAGCAAAAATAACAGTTGACCCTTCCAATGGAGGAGTGAACTATTACTTTTTATGTCTGATAAAAATCCTCTTGTTAAACTGAAGCAATACTGTCTTGACCTCCCACTGTTCCATCCAGCTTTAGTTTTATTCGTAATTTTCTTTTACATTTTCTTTTAATTTGCTGAAAATAAACCTCTGGTGACCTTTGACACCCACTCTGTTTTTTACCTCTGAGGATGTGGTGGAAGAAACCTTCTAAACACAGAAGCTGGATTTTTTTTTAACCAGTTGGAAACGTATCAGACTGAAACGAGACGCAGATGTTATTTTAATTATTAAACCTGAAGCCCGTCTGACATCTAGCCCTAAATATAGAGCAGAGCAACTGCGTCTGTTCCAAAAACATAATGACCTGATGTTCCATCACAGTCCTTCCTGATCTGTTCAGAACATCAAGTGTAGAGATTTCCTGTCTCTAAAACAATGTAGGGTTATTGTTAGCTTACCCATGATCTGAGGGAAAGACATTTGATTAAGGAAGTCATGATATTCTTGACTTTAGTTTGCTCTTGTGCTTTACCTGTGGAAAAAGAGAAAGAATAGGCTATTTTTCCCCTCTGGGAGATTCCTGAGTTATCCTGATCCACATATTTCTCTCCAGAAAGTGAGTTGCTGTAATATAATGGTGCATTAACAGTGTTGCATGTGCACTTGTCAAGTTTGTGTATGTAGACCTGGCAATCTTACACCACGTTGACTCTTTGTGATCATAAAAGCAGCAGAAAGCATTTCCTTTCATCTGCATTTGTTCTCTTGAGGTTTTGATGTTATTTGTACTGTAGAATCTATAGAATATAGTTTTATTTTTAATACATTACCTTACATTAACTAAAAACAAATATGAGATTAATTGTAATAACTATTTGAATTGTTTGAAAGCCAAAGAAAACTGCCATTCTTCTCTGTCTCTCTTCTAAGCCCTTCTTATTCAGTGAAGAAAACAGCTAGATGCCCTGCAAAATCTTCTCACACCTGTTTAGGACCACAACTCTATTTTGAGCAGCTTTACAAGGTTTATTACATCCAGATTAAACACAGAGGACTGGCTCTGAATGCTTGTCTTTTCTTAGCTTTGTGCTCTCTGTCCACTACCTTTCTCTCTTCTCACGTTTCAGGTATTTACTCCTGTTTTTAGAGTCTGACCTGTGCTCTTGTTCTATTGGGATCTCACTGTGAATTTTCTCAGAGACTTGCACTTTCCCACAAGAACAAGGAAAATATTTTCTACAGTAAATCAGATTAAGTTTACCACCCTCTCTTTGAATCGTAGCAGAATATGGAGCACCTTCAGACATCCATGTGCCTTAGATTATTGTGTTAGCAGAAATTCTCATATATATGCATGTAGTTTCATTATAAACATATGGGTCACGTCTAGTTCATCTATTGACGTTTATTTACAAGACAAGACATTGAAACTAAACATGACATGACTGTGACAATCAGCTAAATGAAAGGGGTTTTAAAAAGCATTCATACTTGGAGCGTGAAATAGATGATGCTGTGGTCATGTTGAGTTGTTTTGGAAACATTTCTCCCACTATTTGGAACAATTACTGTTCAGTGGGCCGTGACAACAGAATATCGTAGGCATGACTCCAAATTTGATCCCACATTTACTAAAGCTCTCTCATAAACACAACATTAATACAGTATCTCATAATGTACTCACATATCCATTCAAAAGTGTACTTCTTTATAGCATGACAAAAGATTACTAAAACATAATGATTTAAAATATACTTTAAAGTAAAACTTTTAATTTAACATTATTAGAAAGTACATGTTTGAAAGTCGTATTACCCTCAAAATCCAGCAACATTTTTTTCTACACTGGGGTCAGTTTGACCCCAGCAATTAAAAACCTCCAGAATATGATTTTATTTTCAAAGGTTTATGTATCAGGTACTTTATTTTTCTTCATTGACTACTCAAATAGCTCTTTAAATAAAACAACACCCCCCATCACCCCCGACCCCCCCTCTGCTGACCTGTCCTTGATGTTTTTCTTGGAGAAAAGTGGCTTCTTTGCTGCCCTTCTTCACCAAGCCACTGTCCAAAAGTCTTGACCTCACTGTGCCTACAGATGCACACCTGCTGCCAATATTGAGCTCTGCACATGGTTCAGGATTGACTCTTCAGGAGGTGACCGTCCTGCCGCTTGCTGGACACTCTGGGATGTTCTGAAGGCTTCTTCNATGTAATACTACAGGTATGGTTATGATAGGTTAGGGCCCCAAAGCAGATGAAAGTTGTTTGAAGATTATAAAATTGCATTTTATAATGACCTAAGTATTTTATTATAATATAATATAATATAATAAAATATAATGTATTTGCTATCAAGGGTAATAACATGCAGTATGTTTGTAGGCAAATTTGACACTCCCTTGGGACAGCCCTTCTCATGGGTGGTCTCAGGATGCTTCACTGTTGGCATGACACAGGACTCATCATGGTAGCGTTCACCTTTTATTTCCCTGGACTAATCATTTTCCAGATGTCTCAAGCAGTCGGATGGGATCTTCATCTTTCAGTCTTCTGCTGTCCAATCCTTGCTGTACTTGCAGAATTCTAGTCTGTCCTTGATGTTTTTCATGGAGAAAGTGGCTTCTTTGCTGCCCTTCTTCACCAAGCCACTGTCCAAAAATCTTGACCTCACTGTGCCTACAGATGCACACCTGCTGCCAATATTGAGCTCTGCACATGGTTCAGGATTGACTCTTCAGGAGGTGACCGTCCTGCCGCTTGCTGGACACTCTGGGATGTTCTGAAGGCTTCTTCATTGCAGTTGAATTTCTCAACTTGAAGTTCTTGATGATCCAGTAAATGGTTCTTTCAGATGCTTTGCATCAAAATGGCCTCACATGCAAAGAAATTGCTGCAAAGCGATGATGGGTACATGTCTTTCTTTAGAGGTAACCATTGAAGACGCAAGAACACAATGACTAGAAGCACTTTTTCCTCCTGACTAGAACTTGTTTGCACTTTCCCATGTGCTGATGTGATTAGTGAAATTATTCTAGCTGATCACTTTTTACCAGGACCTCAAACAGGTCCTTTTTTTTTTTGCCAATGAAGCATTTACTGTATGTACTGTAAATACTGTATGTAAAATGCATCTGATCAACACCACAACTGAAGCAGCAAACTTTTAACAAGCAGTTTATCTAATGAGGGTTTCTGAGACTAGAACCCACTGCAGAGAACCACCAAAACTTTTGGCCATGGCTTTACCATATCATTCAAGTGGGGGCCGGGACCATAATAAATTGCCATTTTTGAAAGGTAATGTACCTCCTTGTGGTTGAGAGACAACAGAAGAGAAAACACTAAGAATCTCATTCAAAACACAAAACACATTATCTCATCTATCTCATCTATGTTTTCATGAGAATTATGACGGGGTAGGGTTGTTCCAGGATCAACAAAATATGTTGATCCAGGAACATGTCTTACTTGGCAAAATCACAGTGACCCATGAGGAAATACTGGCCCTTCACAAATCTGTGGGATGTTTTTATCAGAGTAGCATCTAAAATAAACGCTATAATTACTTTTAAAAGTTTTGCAGTCCAGTTCAAACAATATCAAACAGTATCACATTGTTTTGGAATCCATCTCAAATTTTAATACAAATCAAACACAAACACTATAATTTGAATCTTTGTAACCTTTATAAAAATCTCTCTTTTTTTGGACTGTATTTTTTTCAGTGCCTATTTTGCATGCAAACAGACGAATCTATATGCATCTTGCATAGTCGATGTAATAATGTGGCTTTTGCATTTGTCTTAGGGTGCTTTCACACTACCACTTTTGGTGTGCACCTGGATTTGATTGACGTCAAAGTTTTTTCTGAACTTAGTAACTGAGTCCTCCTAAAAAGGGTTGTCTGTGGTACAATTCATGTGAACTCTGGTTTGCTGTTGATATGAGTGCAATCATACTAAAGCGCGGAAGTGAACCACTCTTGATGATGTATGATTTTATAAAACCCAAGGTTCAAAAACCAGAATAGGCTATAAAAGTGAGGTGAGGACTCTATACATTTTGCAGCTTTCTCCGAACTTCATCGTTATCGCTTTGATGACGCAAACACACTGCAGTTCGGACCCTGATAAAATAATGTGAACAAAATCCAGCGGGAGCAAGGGGGAGGGGGGAGCAATCAAACTCGGGTTCAGACCTGGCAATTGAACGAAGTTTGAAAGACTTCACTTCTACTGTTTGAACTTCTTCTGACTGAACTATGTCTATGTGTCTGGCATATTCCACTGGCTCATTGTCCACCATGTGGTTTTGGTAAAAGCTTGACACTCAAACAAGCAATATCTGATTGTCTGCCTTTGCGTGCATGAGAGTGGAGCTGTATTAGTGACAGACTGCTATTTGTCATTGTCTGATAAGTTGTGGACAGAAGGAAATAGCAATATCCATCCCCTTAAGGCAGGGAAACCCTTCTACGGCTGAAGCATTTGTGTGGGAGTTCCTTCCTTTTTGTGGGTCTGGTTGGCCTCCTACACACAGCAGAATGACATTGAGATTGAGAGAGCTGTGGTGGGGCGACTTCACTGACATAAAGGCTATCTGTTATCTATGCAATAATAGTGCCTTCTGAACGCCTTATAGCAGCTTTATGGTTCTCTTTGATACATATTAGCCTTCCACAATGTGTTGCATTTACATATTTTACCCAAAGCAAGTTACAATGGAGTTATAGTACACATCTTATTGGCTTGTGCTTTCTGGGAATCGATCCCATAACACTGGCGTTACTAGCACCATGCTCTACTACTGGAACACATCCTACAGCATTACACACATGATGTGTTCATTTTTTAACTGCAACTTTAATGCTTGCATTTGAAACTTCTTCTATTGCAATTACAACTTTATGTCTCACAGACGTACAAAAGACGCAATTCTCTAATAAGCATAAAAAAATATGTAGTACACAATTATTTTTTTTTCAAAATAGTACATTTTAAATTAGATTTAGATTAAATTGTAATTTTATTATAATTATATTTAATTGTAATTGTATTTAATAATATAATATAATAATATGTTCATTAAATAC
>RJVU01047220.1:2847847-2859711 GCA_003731715.1 Anabarilius grahami | reverse complement strand
ATGCTCATACTTTTCATGTTCATACTTTTCAGTCGGCCAAGATTTCTAAAAATCCTTTCTTTGTATTGGTCTTAAGTAATATTCTAATTTTCTGAGATACTGAATTTGGGATTTTCCTTAGTTGTCAGTTATAATCATCAAAATGAAAAGAAATAAACATTTGAAATATATCAGTCTGTGTGTAATGAATGAATATAATATACAAGTTTCACTTTTTGAATGGAATTAGTGAAATAAATCATCAAAAATATATATATATATATAGCATGTCTGATAATGGCTGTCAATTTGCTTTCCTTTATTGTGTTATTTCATTGTGATTTCAATTGGTAGAAAATACAGTAGTATGATTCATGCATTACTCCAGTATAAACCATGTACACAACACACAATGGGACATTCTGTCATTGTTGACTGATGAGGTCATTTCCAGTCTCCTCTGGGAGATTCCAGGCGTGTGTAGGACAATGCATGTGGACCGTCCAATGAAGGAATGCATAGCCTATGGCCTAAGATGCTTTCAGTGGCGTGTCAATTTGTAAATGTGAAAACAATGGAACATTGAATGGCTGTGTGCTTGTTTTATATAGGCGGCTGTGAGAAAAGTCCTTTCTGACCACACCGCTGTAATGCCAGGAGCAGATCACAGTACAGATGTGCACAGATGTTAGCAGCATTATAACAATGCTGCAAATGAGGAGTAGTGATTTCATCTAAAAATGGGATGATCCCAAAGCTGAATCACCAGATTTCCTTCTATTCTCCTTGCTCTAGAGGCCTTTTCCTCACTGGTGGTTCTCTTGGCTGCGGCAGTAGATCCAGATTAGACTCTTTTGTCAAGTACTGAGGCAAATATGGAACTGCAATGAATCAGGATTGGTCAGGAAAACAATGCTTCCTGTTAATATAGGATGTTACAATCCTGTATTGAATAAAGTGGAAGCAGTGGTAGGAACCATCCTTTGGACATTTTTAATGCAAGCTGTTTAACCCTATAAAGCCTACTGTATCATATTTCAGATATGTCATATTTCACTAATAACTAAGGCGTTTAAATTATCACATTTTGATAGTGTTAGAAATATATAAAAATGAATACTTACTGAACAAAATCAGCTTAGGTTTACTTGATTATCAGTACATTATTTTTAGGAAAATCGTGTTAAAATGTGAGTATGAAATATGATACATGAGGCTTTTGAGGAACGTTTATTTGTCCATCTCTCAATCATCATTGTATTGCAGTGCATCATATATTTTGCCCAACAATAAAAACCACAGAGCTTTGATCATAAAGCATTCAAATATTGTCTTTTTAATCATCATATTCGAATATCATCTTTTTTAATCATCATATTATTGAGACATATTACAGTGACGTGATATTTATATGCATTTTATGTTAACAGTCTGCTATACTGATAGAAAGATTTTTGATTTACATTACAAGCTACAAGTTATCAGCAACTGCACCAAATTGCATATTTTTGCTCAGATTGGGCCTCTGAATAAAACATAGGTGTTTTTTTCCTCGTCGAATATGAGCTCCTCATACAATATGAGCCTGATGCATCATATGCAAAACTTTTTTGAATACTGGTGAAAAACGTCTCGGGTTACGAGTGTAACCCCTGTTCCCTGAGTAAGGGAACGAGACGCTACGTCAATGATGTGATGGGAATCCTCTGTATTTTGTGTTCGTGAAGCACCTCTGTATCCAACCAATGAGGAGACGTGACGTCAGAGGCGGGTGACGTCACGGACCAGGAAACTATAAAGCATACCCAGAACAAAGAACGCTAGCTTCTGGAATATGTCTGAAGCAAAGCGCTCCAGGTATGAAGGAGGTACGGCAACGCGACATAGCGTCTCGTTCCCTTACTCAGGGAACAGGGGTTACACTCGTAACCCGAGACGTTCCCTTTCGTGGGAACTGTCGACGCTACGTCAATGACGTGATGGGAACGCTGTCCCAACTACGCCGTATCTTCAAGTGCCTGGCTGCTATCTTGCAAAACCAAGGAACCTGGAGTAGAAATTATGTTGAGATTATAAAATCTGATGAAAGTGTGCTGGGATGACCATCCAGCTGCACCGCATATGTCGTCCAATGACACTCCTGACATAAGAGCTTTAGAAGCGGCCATACCTCTCGTAGAATGAGCTCTAACGGCTAAGGGACATGGCTGTCCCACCGCATTGTATGCGAGTGAGATGGCCTCGACCACCCACTTGCTCATCCTCTGCTTAGATGCTGGGCCCCCCCTTCTAGGGGACCCATAACATACAAACAACTGATCTGTTTTTCTCCACAGGGCAGCTCTGTGGACGTAAGCATCCAGCGCCCTCACAGGGCAAAGCAGATTACGTTTTTCCTGATCCTGATTTTCAAATGGAGGAGGACAGAAAGCCTCCAATATAACGGGACCCGGGACCCTAGTGGGGACCTTTGGCACATAGCCCGGTCTAGTATGTAAGAAAGCCTTGATCATACCAGGCGCAAATTCTAAACATGATGGAGCGACTGACAGCGCTTGCAAATCACCAATCCTTTTCAGGGACGAAATGGCCAACAGAAAGATTGTTTTTAGTGTTAGAAATTTATCTGACACTTCTTCTATTGGCTCAAAGGGAGCCTCAGCTAACCCCTGGAGCACAATAGATAGGTCCCAGGTCGGAGTTTTTGTGCGCACTGAAGGCCTCAGCCTCAGTGCACCACGGAGGAAGCGTATAATTAGGGGGTCTCGACCCACCGAGGATCCCCCTACAGGGTTATGATATGCTGAGATAGCAGCGATATAAACCTTCAATGTTGAAGGAGTCAAGCCTTCTGAAAACTTTTCCTGAAGGAATTGTAGCACAAAGCTAATAGGAGACTGGACAGGGTCCATATTATGCTGGCCACACCATGTAGCGAACAGTTTCCACTTGTACATATACAACTTCCTCGTGGAGGGAGCTCTGGATTGAAGGATGGTCTCCACAACCTCAGTTGGAAGACCGGATTCTATGAGCCTTGCCCCCTCAGAGGCCAGGCCCATAGTTTCCACATTTCTGGGCGGGGGTGAAGAATCGTGCCGCCCGCTTGTGACAGGAGATCCTGTCTGAGAAGAAGCTCCATAGGAGAGCCGTGAAGAAGTGATATTAGGTCCGAAAACCATATTCTGGACGGCCAGTAAGGGGCCACCAGTATTAGGTCGGCCCTCTCCTGGCGAACCTTCTCCAGAACTCCCGGGAGCAATGAGACTGGGGGAAATGCGTACAGACGTAGCCTCCGCCACGTCTGTAGCGTAGCATCCAGCCCTAGAGGTGCTGGGTGCTCCAGAGAATACCACAGAGGGCACTGAGTTGACTCCTCTGTGGAAAATAGATCGACTTGAGCTCGACCGAAAGTTTTCCATATCAGCTCCACCACCTCGGTGTGGAGTTTCCATTCCCCCGGTCTCGCGCTCTGCCTCGACAGAGCGTCTGCTCCCACATTCAGCCGCCCAGGAATATACGCTGCTTTCAGTGAAAGGAGTTTCCCCTGGGCCCACAGGAGGATGCGACTGACCAGTTTGCACAGTAGGCGAGACCGCAAACCTCCCTGGTGGTTTATATATGAGACCACCGTAGTGTTGTCCGTGCGGACCAACACATGGTGTCCCCTCAGGTCTGGGAGGAAGTGCTTCAGTGCTAGAAACACCGCCATCATCTCCAGCCGATTTATGTGCCAGGAGAGCTGATGGTCCTCCCAGAGACCCTGAGCTGAGCGACCACTCATGATCGCTCCCCAGCCCGTGAGGGAAGCATCTGTCGTTAGCATTACGCGACGACGAGGAGTTCCCAACACGGGTCCCTGGGACAGGAACCATGGCTTTTTCCACATGACCAGAGCACGAAGGCATCGCCGCGTGACTTTGATCATGCGAAAAGGATTTCCCCTCGGAGAAAACCCCTTGGTCCTGAGCCACCACTGTAAGGGTCTCATGTACAGGAGGCCAATAGTAATAACGTTGGACGCAGCTGCCATCAGACCCAACAGTCTCTGAAACTGTTTTACAGTGAGTGACTGGCCTAACTTCACCCCTTTCACGGCCCCGAGAATGGAATTCACACGAGCAGGGGTCAATTGCGCCTGCATCGTGGTGTAATCCCAGATTACACCTAGGTAGTTTGCAACCTGACTCGGGACCAGCACACTCTTTTTGGCATTGAGCCTCAACCCAAGCCTTTTCATGTGCGACAGAACAACATCTCGATGTTAAACTGCAAGACGTTCCGTTTGAGCTAATATCAACCAATCGTCGATATAGTTCAATACGCGGATGCCCTGGAGTCTCAGCGGAGCCAGAGCAGCATCCACGCACTTCGTGAACGTGCGGGGTGATAGGGATAGGCCGAAAGGAAGAACCCTGTATTGGTAAGCTTCGCCCCCGAGAGCAAACCTGAGGAACTTCCTGTGAGAAGGATGGATGGATACATGGAAGTATGCGTCTTTTAAATCTATTGTCACAAACCAGTCCTCGGACCTGATCTGAGGGATAATCTGTTTGAGTGTAAGCATTTTGAACTTCAACTTCTTTACAGATCGATTTAACACACGTAAATCTATGATCGGACGCAACCCTCCATCCTTCTTTGGAACAATGAAGTAGCGGCTGTAAAAGCCCGACATTTTGCTGGGAGGAGGAACCCTTTCTATAGCTCCTTTTTGCAAAAGCGTCGTAATCTCTTGTTCCATCACCAGAGACTGCTCTGGAGCTACCACTGTGGGAAGAACTCCGTTGAACTTGGGCGGTGGAGAACCGAACTGAATTCTGTAGCCCTGTTCTATCATGAGCAGCACCCATTTCGAGATGTTTGGGAGACATTTCCATTCTGCCAAATATTCTACTAAGGGAACCAGTCCCTCGAGACTGGTCTCTGGTGTTTTTTGAGCACTTGGCTCGTTTATCTGACGCGGCGCACCGGCAGACAAACGAATCGAGCGCTGACCGACCCTCCTCGGAGGATCGGTGGAGACCGCTGCGCCCTGTCGCACGCTGGGTGGCAGGGTTGGCAGAACGGCCCCCTGAGGGCACCGGGGAGGAACGGGTACCTGATATTCTGATAGCCGAACCACCCCGGAGGGGCCTGCCCTCAAAAGTCCCAGACGACTGGCGTCAGGACTTTTTCTTGGAAGCCTTCCGGGAGAAAATGACGGTCCTCAGATCCGCCCTGCCCCCGGAAGGCTTCGCCTGTGTTGGCCGCCCCGGTCCCCCGGCTCTCTGCGGGGGAGCACGGGTGGCCACACTGGCTTTCTGCTGCGTCCTATGTGCTGATGAGCTGGCTTTCGGCCGAGGCTGCTCCCGCTCAGCAGCCTCGGGGGGATGAGAGCGACGGGGGAGAAGCTTTTGAAGTGCCGCTGATTGTTTTCGTGCCTCCTGGAACCTGTCGGCGACAGTTGTTACTGCGTCGCCGAACAGGCCATCAGGAGACACCGGCGCATCCATGAGCACATTCTTGTCTCTATCTTTGATGTCTGACAGATTCAGCCAAAGATGTCTCTCCGTGGCCACCAAGGCTGCCATAGAGCGGCCGATTGACTTGGCCGTCTCCTTGGTGGCCCGGAGAGCTAGATCAGTTGCTTTCCTGAGCTCATGGATGGCTTCAAATGATGCTTCCCCGCTCTCATCTATTTCCCCAAGCAAGTCGGCTTGGTTTGCCTGCAATATTGACATTGTATGCAGACATGCCGCCGCCTGACCTGCCACCGAATAAGCCTTGCCCACCAAGCTCGATGTTGTCTTTAATGGCTTAGTGGGCAACGTCGGGGGCCTGAGGGACGATGCAGACTCGGGCGAGAGATAGCTCGCAAGCGTCCCTTCAACCCGAGGCATCGCCCCGTAACCGTGTTGCTTTAGTCCCATAATGTTGCTGTACAATGATGTTTGGGAACTGTACACACGATATTGAACAGGTCTCTTCCAAAAAACGGTAGCCCCCGACGCTGGGGCAGTGACCGTGCGGGAAGATATCTCTCATCAAGCTTGCTTTTTGGTCTATCTTCAGTTCTTTCCGCGGGCCAGTCTATATTTAACTTTTCAACTGCCCTGGTCACTACCTCCAGTAGCTCATCATGCGCTGGGGATAAGGATGGCGGCTCCTCATCCCCTTCCTCGGCACCTTCCACATCAACCTCCTCGGAGGAAGACATGTAAAGTGCCGGTGTCTCTCTCCGGGGGGAAGAAACCGCAGCGCGTGCTTCCACCACCAGAGAAGAGACACTGGGTCTAGCAGGTAAGGGAAGCGATAGGGCTGGGCCCGTCTCTCCCCCCTCTGCTAGATCCATTTGTGAACCCCACGAGTGCAGCCTTCGCTGTGCCTCGGCAGCAGCGGGACCGGACCCGCAGGGAACACTCGCCGCGGCGCCCTCCTCGAAGAGCGCCCGGCGTGATCGCAGCACCCTGAGAGTGAGCTTCTCACAGTGTACACAG
The DNA here is from genome assembly GCA_003731715.1 of Anabarilius grahami. NCBI lineage: Eukaryota > Metazoa > Chordata > Actinopteri > Cypriniformes > Xenocyprididae > Anabarilius > Anabarilius grahami. The sequence goes on along the minus strand of RJVU01047220.1, from coordinate 2,853,253 downwards.
ACAGCTCCCTCGAGAGCTGCCTGTGCATGCTCAACTCCCAGGCATCTCACACACATCTCGTGTGTATCCCCACCCGCAATGAAACGCTGTCAGGGAGGAACACACTTCATATATTGTTTTTCCGCCATTTTATATGCTTTCGTGTACTGAAACTCTTGTCCTCAGACTAAGAGATCGCTGTGTGTGCAAGACAAAACAACAGTAAATAAGACAGACAAGATACAGATAGCGCTTGCTGAAGACAACAGAAGCTAGCGTTCTTTGTTCTGGGTATGCTTTATAGTTTCCTGGTCCGTGACGTCACCCGCCTTTGACGTCACGTCTCCTCATTGGTTGGATACAAAGGTGCTTCACGAACACAAAATACAGAGGATTCCCATCACGTCATTGACGTAGCGTCGACAGTTCCCACGAAAGGGAACTACAATACCCATGATTGCAAAGAAGTCTTCACCAATCAGAGAATTGAAACAAGAAAATTGCACCAAAAGAACACTTTAGAGTGTTGAAAATCACCCTATACTCTCAAATTACTTGTATATTTTTATGTATTTGCATATTTTGCAGAAAACATAGAATAGGTTGTTTGAAATACACAATCAACATCTTTAAATAAATAGTTTTATATAAATCTGTTTATAATTAGATTACATCATTCAATATGTTTTTGTCCAATCAAAAGCTTTCTAGAATGAAAATGTTCCACACCTTTAATACTACCTGCAGCTGACAAGCAATAGCACATAGTAAAAGTAACAAGCCTTTTAGGGACCGTTTACACTACACAATTTTCAACTAAAAACAGAGAACTTTTTATGCATTTTGGCCACTCATTTACACAACAACAGTGTTTTGGTGGCCTGAAAATGCAATCTTTTGAAATCGGGTTTCAAAGTGCTAGTTTTTATCTCCATGAGTTATCGTCTCCATGTAAGCAACAAAAACGCAAATTTGTGAAAATGGAGACATCATGCACATGCATATTATGCGTTCAGTCTATGCGTAGTGTTTCTTTACAAAGTGACATCGGCAACTACTGGCCTGGCATGACAATACAACATTTTTAGTTGTTTTCGTGGATCCGTGTATATGGCACACACACAAAAAACCAAAGAAAAAAACGGTAGCACTTTATTTTACAGTACATGTACTTTCCTGGTACATATATAGCAATTATGTTGTACATAGAAGTAAAAGAGTGGTAACACAAGGTACTTACCTGACATGTATGTACATGGAAACTAATAAGAAACACTGCTGTACTTTCCAATGATACATTCATGGTAATTACTTTGTACCTATAAACAAGTGTTGGGTAATAACAGCCACTTACTTATAGTGCCCTATAACTAACAGACACATTACTGTACTTACTAATGGTATGTACATGGTAACTATGTAGTACTCACAGACAAGTGTGGGTAATAACAGGCACTTATGTGTGGTAACTAGTAGGACAAGTGTGGACACAAATAACGGACACTTACTTAACTACTGTAAAACAAATGTGTAAAACACTTCATAGTGTTAATACTTATCAAGTAGTCCTTTTAAGCAAGGCTTTTGACATATGACAACTGAGTATACCAAGTACAGTTGTAGTGTTACTAGTTATAGTATTATCCAGTACTCAAGAAGTATCTTGTACCATGCTTATACCCCCAACCCCCCGTTCATAATACGTACATGGAAATAGGACTGTAAAATAAAGTGCAACCTTGTACATAAACATTACATAGGAATTACCAGCTCTTTAACCTTTATAATAATAAGCTTAAGCATATTAACTAGTAAGGACTGTAAAATAAGATGCACTGTTGTGGAGAGCAATTTAGCATTAACTGTTCATAAAACCCTACATAAAGTACATACATAGTGCAGCAAATCAATTACTTTATTTCTCAAGAATTTTGTTTTTTAAATGGGATCAGTGAGAAAACAACACTATTTGGTAAGCCTCTGTTTTGTACTGTTGTTAACATGCACACGGTACGTGTAACTTACAGTAAGTGTCCGTTATTTGTGTCCACACTTGTCCATGAGTACAACATAGTTACCATGTATATACCACTAGTAAGTACAGTAATGTGTCTTACTAGTTACCACACATAAGTGCCTATTATTACCCAAACTTGTCTTTGAGTACTACATAGTTACCATGTACATACCATTAGTAAGTTCAGTAATGTGTCTGTTAGTTACCATATATGGACACTATAATAAGTGCCTGTTATTACCCAACACTTGTTTATAGGTACAAAGTAATTACCATGTATGTACCATTGGAAAGTACAGCAGTGTTTCTTATTAGTTTTAATGTACATACATGTCAGGTAAGTACCTTGTGTTACCACTCTTTTACCTGTATGTGCAACATAATTACTATATATGTACCAGGAAAGTACACGTACTGTAAAATAAAGTGCTACCGAAAAAACTTTTCCCTTGAATGTTGATTTGGATAAAGGCATCTACCAAATGCCTGTAAATGTAATATGTCCCTCCCAACCTTCCTGAAATATTTCAACACAAAATTGTACTCATCAAGCCATTTCATGGGGTCTTTAACATAAGAAACTTTAAAGTAGGCCTACTTTGAGCAAGAATAAAGCTACTTATAACTCAAATGTGTGAATCATTAAAAAAAAATTGGACTGGAACAAACACATATTAATTGAAATGGATTGAGACACAAACCGCTCATGATTTTTTCTTCTTTAAATCCAAAGTGATGAAATGTAATTCCAGCCCAATTCACTTCACATAACGGTCATGCTTCATAGTCGCTTCAGTCCTGATTCTCCATATTAGGAGCATGACCTAGTTTCTCACACTCTAAACTCTGACTGTTACTTTTATGGGCAGTTTTAGTGTTTCACAAGCCTCAGTTTCCACCTTAAACCTAAAATGTTGCACTTAGCTTTGCCATGCTAATGACATCTTTAGCAGAGCCCTGTTTAATGTGGTAACACTATCTTAACGGCCTCCATATGGCAACTGTAATCGAAGGTCTGCTGACAGAAATGTCATGCTGCAAGCCTGATTTTGCTGCCCTGTTATGGTGTGTCAGTGATAAAGACCGGACATTCTCAAATCCTTTTTCAAATGTCAATGTATTGAACATACAAAGGGTTAACACATTTATCGCTGTGTTTCTCTCAGTGCTTTTCTATCTGTAAAGGAAGGAAGCACCCTTCAGCTTTACAGATATAAGAAGTGAGGGAAATTGAATGTTACAGTTGGCAGGGCACCAACAGGAAAGCTTTTGTTTTAGTTGTTGTTGTTTTAGAAAACAAAAACATCAACAATACTCTGATTCTCTTTAGATAAACGGTCCAACCCGATAAGTCACCAACATAATCAGGCAATCTTTAAGAAAGTGCCCTTACATGTTTAAACTGCAGGAAATATTCTGTCCACAAACACAGCAATGTTAAAGGCTCACTGAAGTGCCTTGAAACGTGCAGCATTATTCAATGTGTTGACGTAATTTCGACTTAAACAGGAAGACAAGGCGGGACATATCGATCAGCTCCTCCCCTTTTTCAAAATAGCCAATAGCTTTTTGTTTATATCACAGCTTGGCGAGAGCCTTTGAACTGTGTAAAGCCTCGGTATGGTCCTACATATGTCATTTTTATTTCTGTGCCCCTGGGCGCACGGTCCCACATATGGGGTTTAGAACGTTCAGCGACGTCACATAACTGCCCGATTCAAACTGCTTTCGCGCTTTGCCTGTGTTTTCAGCCACATAATGGCTTTTTTTTTAAGGTTTCAGACATTTAAATACGCATAAGCACCAGTAAAACAATACATTTAGAGTTTATAAAATACACACTGATGTCAGACATCAGTGGAAGCAGCAATAATAATCCATTCAAATATAATTTGCCTACATTTATTCATATCAGACACTTGCTTGCATATATTTCGGCATGAATTCACATGCTGTAAATCCGACAGACTCTGCGAACTGCGGGGCAAACTAAGATGGCGGCACCCATCTCGCGTTGTAGATCAAGATAAAGATAATTTATAAAGGTTTTTAAATGACAAAACACACACACCCACACATATTTGAGAATCTGAATATCAGATAATTGATGACATGGTCAGCAAGTTTGTGAATATTTTAAATAAAAAAGGAAAAACTAAATAATAGCGATCCATCTGTCATACAGTGTTATTGTGGCTGCGTTCAGTGTACGTGGCACGCATGATGTGTCGCCATGGAAACAATAAGTGCAAGGTTCTAAAATAACGGTCGCCTTAAAAAAACTCACTCTGGGGGTCAGTTAGAATATTTTAAACTCACACTTGGAAGAGTTAAAGAGCACTGACCTGTACCAACTGACTGCTGCAGATTAATTTCGCCGTTGAGAGTGTTGCCATTGAAATGCAGAAATTCAAAACACAAACTGCTCCAAGTATATCGTCACGGGTTTCCATCTCTCCCAAATTATGGTTGTTATGGCGTGAACACAGTATAAGCTTCTTGTTTTGGTTCAGGAGAAACTGTAAAAGGTGGCTGCAGTTTTGGTTGCGATACTTGTGACTGGTGTCTGTCTCAACTCTGCATAGCATGAAACGCGCTGATGACGTGTTATGTCTCTGCGAACAGGGTGTGCGAAGGCGACAGGCAGGTAGGACATCCTTAGACCAAGGGATATGATTGGACAAACATTTTATGGTCTTACACCTTTGGTCACTGTCGCTATGATTACTGGTAAGATAATACGGGCATGTTCATACAGATGGTATTTGAGACACTACTGTAAGTTGCTGTGTGAATGGGACATTTTGGGACCTGTAAGTTATTGCAGTTGTTGATCACAAAAACTGACCGTGTGAATGTATCCATGCATTATGCTCAGGTTATGAATCTGAGATTCACCAGTTACAATTAATAAGAAATGTTACATAAAGTATATGACGTGGATTCTTTTATACACTAACTGTTAGTTTTACTGGACAGCTGGTATCAGTCTTCCTTCTTTCCACTGCTGTATCCTGTCAAATAGAAAGGCCAGCATGACACATGGTACATGCTGTTTCTCTCTCTCATTCTTACATACATTACATATTACATCTGTCTTCCACACTGTTTAAGTTAAAAAAAGCCAAACTGACAGAATCCACCCAAACTGTTTGTACCTCAGGGATTTAGCGGCTTAATTTCACAATCTTTTTTGACTATTTAACACTCCCCTGTTCTTGCTATCTTCGCTTATTAAGTTAAAATACTGAGAGCAGCCTCAAAGGGGCCTCTAAATGCTCCCTCCTAAAACACCCTCCCTGCACATTTTAATTGCATGCGTACTTCCCATTCCTCCGTCACCTTTATCTTTTAAAGATTTTCTTGATTTTAGAATAACATTCAGAAGATGTCTTCAGACTCTGAAGAGC
>RJVU01047220.1:2827567-2847415 GCA_003731715.1 Anabarilius grahami | reverse complement strand
ATTGGAATGGTGCCAAATTTGGTAAAGGTTTTGACACTTGCTGTGTGAAAAAAGCAACACTTGAATTGTTCAAAAATGGCCGCATTGGAAATGAATGGGAGACAAATTTCATATAGTGCAAACTTTTGGTACTGCGCCCAAACAAAATCTTACTGAAAGCTCATTTATTGAGATATCAACCTCAAAATTGGAGTACAACTTGTTTAGATTTATGGCTTTATTTTTCTCACAGTTTTAGACCAAAACATGTTTTGGGAAATATTTCATCTAAAATTTCATTTTTTTAAATAATAAACTTAAACTTCTATAACTTTTATAGTTTCATTTTTTCCCCCCTACTTCAGCAATAATGTGCAAAGTGTCTTCTTTAAAAAGAGACCAAACTTGCTCCAAAGCATTCAAGATTTACGACAGTTTAAGTTGAAAATTTTATTTTCAGGTCTATGCTCAAAAATTGGATAATTGGTAATAATTGGACAATTGGATCATAATTATTCCATAAATATAATGTAGTACAGTAAAATCTCCCCAAAATACTGTTGTAAGCTTAAACATACTTAATTTTGATAAATTTTTGTCAGAACACAAGACTGATTTAGGAAAGCTCACATATTTTTGGGACATCTATGAGAACACACAATGCGCTCAAGCGAGCCAAGAGATCAAAAACAAATGTTAGAAATGGAAACTGGCATACAAACATCAAAATAAGCAATTCATTTCAATTGATAAATCATTTGTTTCCATGCATTCATAGAAAATAAATCAGTCCAATGTTTGTTTATTTTTCTGCCTCAAAAAGCCTAGAAATCATAGCTCATATGTTTAATATACAATCTGTCAAAGCCTGAAACCAATTATCAAAGTGGTTTCTTCCAAAATATTAGCAAGTTAATTCTAAAAGCCAAAGAAACTACATTAAGGTTTACGAAACAGCCTCCTTTCACACCGAGGGTGTCACATATCTCACTTTTTGTACTGTACTTTAAACCAGCACAAAAGTAAAGGTGAGGACAAGTTGTGTCTTTGTGTTTTCATGCCTGATTCATTTTTCACGCTTTTATGGGTTGTTTGCTCTGAGATTAATGCAGAGACGCCCTAGACAAAACCAGAATAGAGATGTTTATATATCACAGGCCAGCAAACACAAAATCTCATGATAATGTCTTTGAACGCAAGGACATTTAAGCACTCACATTTTCCACATCTATAAAAACATTACTTGTTAAGACTTTTATCAGCACTCATGTCTGCTTTTGCTATTTTTCTGCTCATGTCATGTTTGGGTTTGTTGGGATGCAAGACTGACCCAAGAAGGAAAAACAAAATTCCCGTTTCAAAGCAGTTCCCCTGCTGTGCTGATCCAGGCTGCAGATTAGCAAGCTGTGGTCTGAACTCGGCGATAGTCATCGCAGGATCTTTGAGTGCTAAAACATACATTAGAATGATAAAGCAACATATACACATGTGCAGAGATCACGCTACTCATGCATGTCGATGGGTGGGATCCGACCTCAGTCATGCAATGGGGAAAGAGGAATGTCTGATCCCTAACAGATCTGACTTTGGCCTTCAGAGATCTGGGGGTTATTTCTAACAGGATGAAGCAGAAAAAGGGAAAATTGGAGAGAGTCTTTTATAATGAATACAAAACTATAGACTTTAGAAACTAACTTCGGTTAGACTTTATTTCAATAGTCCACTTTATGCATTCTGTTGACTATAAGTAACTTTGAAACTACATGTCAACTAACTCACATTAGAGTATTAGTAGACTGTAGTAGACTGTTTGATTAGGGATGTGTTAGGGTTAGTAGAATAAGTTGACATGTAGTTGCCAAGATACTTATGGTCAGTAGAATGTCTGTTGGGGGAGCATCAAAATAAAGTGTTAGCAGACAGTCCACTAATACTCTAATGACTGGTAGTTGACATTGCAAAGTTATTTATAGTTAGTAGAAAGTCGAAAGTAGACCATCAAAATAAAGTGTTACCCTAACTTCTAGTGGGATATACTCAACCATTCAAACGTTTGGGGTCGGCAAGATTATATATATATATTTTTTTTAAAGTTTCTTATGCTCAGGCTGCATTTAAAAACTGTAAAACAGTAATATTTTCAAATATCATTACTACTAATAACTGTTTTCATATTTTTGTGGAAATCAGAAGACCGGCATTTATTTACTGTTGCTTTTGATTAATTTAATGTGTCATTACTGAATAAAAGTATCAATTACTTAAAAACATCTTACTGACGCTAATGCAATATGCAAAAAATTTAATAAAAATGTAAGATTTCAAAATCAAATTAATAGTCAAGTATATATAATCTATGTAAACTAAAAATATACATAAACTAAAAAAAATTATACTCTAGAATGGGTAACAGTAGTTAACAGGGCTGCATAAATTAACATATATTATTAAATGTTGGTTTGTTGTTAGATTTATTAAAGGGAAATATTTATTTAATAGTTTATATTCGGTATCAGAGTTTTTCAGCAAAAATTGAGAAATTGGACCTTGCTGCAAAACAATCAATCAAACAAACGAACGAATGAACGGGCAAATGAATGAGCGAACGAGCAAACAAACAAACATAAATTCATTTATTCAGTCATTCATTCATTCAAGATTATGTTACTGAGACCGGTGGTTGTATAAGCACGAAGATGAAGGACTCACAGGAAGCAGTCTTTAATTCAAGAATTCAAAAAGCAGGCAGGAGAAACTCAGGAAAAACGACCACTAAACATTGACGAGACCGGACAAAGAACTGAAAACAGGGAGTATATATACGCAGACTAAATGAGTTCATTAATTGAACGACAGGTGAATAGAATCATAATCAAACACACTAGGAATCTAGGGCCTAGTCCACATGTACATGGGTATTTTTATAAACAGAGTTTTTTGTCTTTCGTTTAAAAAAAAAATCTCATCCACATTAAAACGCAAAAACATGCTATGAAGCGCTGTCAACAGCATGCCAAACCAACAGGGGGGTGATATAACCCTAACCGTAAAGCCATGTTGGCCAATCAGAAGCCTGGAAAAAAGGTTATTACCTGTTCCAATTCCAACATCACAAGCCAAACACGACAACACTGTAACCGGAGTTTCTAAAAATCTTCAACCTGGCAAGAGTTTTCCAAAAAGTTTGGTTTAAGTGACTGGATACAGCGTTTGAGTGTGGATGAACATAGAAAATGCTGCGGTTTGGAAAATACCCGTGTTCGTGTGGACAGGGCCTAGGTCAAATGACAGGGCAGAGGGCACACAGGCAGACAGGAACAGAACCAAAACACAATGAAACTAAGCCAAAACAGAACATAACAGAATATAATCATTACAGTTACTTCTTGGTTGTCACAATTATGAATAATTTTATGCAATAACAGTGTTGTACATTAAATATGAGATAGCTAAATACTATGGTTTTCTTTTTTGTATTTAAAATGCATTAATAGTAAAATGTTTGTAGTACAATTAATTGAATATCAATTTAACAGATTATGATGACATTCCTGTATTATTTGAAATGGTGGATAGTGTCAAAGAAAGAACATGGCCTACTTTTCATACTAACATATTTAATAATGTTGACAACAAAAACATGGCATTTGTGCCTTACAAAAATGCTTTAAAACAGTCCTGAAATGCCAAACTGTGACTTGTTGCTGGAAAGTGCCTACTTGTTTTAATGGACTGACTGACTATTAAGAAGTAGGTCAGCACTATGTTAAACTGAAACAGGCGTGATAATGTGTGTGTGTGTGTGTGTGTGTTTTGGTTATTCTACTTACAAGACATCCAGTTCCCTTGTAGAAAGGGATATTTTTTGTCAGCTTGTCTGCAAATTGTTGGAAGAATGCCTCTCATTGGCACTGAGATTGCATTAGGGATGTCAGAGATAACATTATAGCCAGAGCTCGGTCTGTTCACATACGGAAATTACACTCCAGGGATGGTGGGCTTTTGTAGAAATGGCCAGAGTGGGTCACGCCAGAGGTGATATTTGAGACCGACAGCGGTGATTCTCATGGTCCTCAAGACCAACATGCTGATTCAGTTAGGCCTGTAGGAGGGCTCACGGGTGGGGGCAGTGCGGTCCCAGGCCCGACCCCAGCAGCTGGTGGAAGTCCTCGCCAGGCCTGCTTCTCCAGATGTGCAGACATTTGGCTGCCTGCCTCACACGTGAGCGAGAGAACGGCTGCAGTGATAGAGGGTGCGTGGATGGAGGAAATGGGTTCCCAGGGTCCAGTATCATGCTTAGACCAGCTGTCCATCTAGTGTTATAGAGAGAGGCCTTTATTTGGGTCTTAACAGTAGAACAGGTCTGTTAAATTGTTGGCCTGATGCCTCTGTTTGAATTTACAGACCCCTCTCCATGATATCTGTCATCTATCAGTATAGACCAAACAATCTGTATGCATGCCAACTACCTGTTTTATCTTCTTGGTAACATACACATCTGTATACTGTATGTAGAGAGAGAGAGGAACACACAGAGAGAGAGAGAGTTCTTGTGCATGTTTTTTGTCATAATAATTTTCAGTGTTTACAACAGTTACCTTGCAAATAAATGTCTTGGCTTGAGTTATTATACACAATTTTCACCTTACAGTACATAAGTAGTTAAAGGTGCAATATGTGATATTTTTGCAGTAAAATATCCCAAAACCTCTAGGCCAGTGTTATATATTTTGTTCACTTGAGTACTTACAATATCTCAAATGTTTCCAACTATTTGTAAATCGTAAGAAAATTGCAATTTTAACCAAGGCTCCGGAACGTGTGAGGAGTTGCCTGTCAATTGCGTCATACCCGCGTTACCTTCGGTTTCCAGTTTTATTTTGTAGAAACCACGGAAACACCAAAGACGCTTTAATATAATACACGTTTTAATAGACAAGGGAACAACTGTTTTGATATATTTATAGACAGAAAACTAATTATTGTTATATAGCTCAACACGTTTAGTCTTATTGTTTAAATCTAATTTTCTTGATTTTTTGCGAGTACCATGCTTTACCATGCCTCAGAGAAAAACACTATTTTGTCAAGTAGCTAACATAGCATAATCAGATGCAGCTTTATTTTTAGTAACAGTAATACACCATTTTCTCCATCATACAATACGTTTTAAAATTAATTGCATGCCATTTATCAACACAAGCCATTCAGCATTTATTATGATATTCTAAAATCAATCTTGCTTACTGCAGTGTGTAACAGTGTCTCACAGCAGCCACTGAGCGAACGCACAGAGTAACGTTATAACATCATTTTCAACACTCTCAAATGTATCTAATATGATAAACAGAGCTGCGTTACCTCATACTCATGACCGGAATAGCAGAAGCAGCGCCGGCGACTTTGTCATAATAAAGGTTCCGTTGCTCGTGAGGCGTGTGTTGCGCAATCGCTCCAGCGTCCTCGTTCAGCTTCCACAACACTCGGTCCTGCTCTGCTTCATACTGCAGTAACGTTAATAATCGCATCCATGAACATGATTTCTTCCCGAGTCCTATCCCTGTTCTTTTGCATCGTCCGTTGAGGTGAAGACCACATGTTCCAAGATTCCGCGCTCAAACTTGCCGTCATCAAGTTACGTCTTTGTTTTGAATAGGCCTCTAGCGACCTCTAGCGGACAGAACTCTTACATACTGTACCTTTAAGTCATATTCAATCTTTGTAGTGCAAAGAGCAAGCTCTGTTTGGCCTTTCTATCATAAAAATGTTGGTACAATAATAACATAATCTTACCATTTCTGAAGTATGCAGAATTATTGTACACAGTATTAAAGGGTTAGTTCACCCCAAAATGAAAATTCTGTCATCAATTACTCACTCTCATGTCGTTCCAAACCCATAATACTTTCGTTCAATTTCAAAACAAACATGAAGATATTTTTTGATGAAATCTGAGAGATGTCTTTCCCTCCATTGAAAGTCTATTCACCCAAAACTCTGACGGTTCCAAACGTTCATAAAGAGATTGTAAAATAAATCCATATGTTTATTCCAAGTCTTCTGAAGAGACATGATTGCTTTATATGATGAACAGATTTAATATGTTAATACATGTAGGCTTTCATTCACATATAAACCTTAATCAGGAAACATACATAGAGCACTTACAATTGGTAAACGGAAACTCAACCATATACGCATTGTTCTTGCGGAAGCTCAAACAAGCTTGTGTGAAGAATGAACCTTTTTGGTTATCGTACATCATTCTTGAGCTTCCATTTACCAAATTTGAGTGCTCTATGTACATTTGCTGATCAATATTTATATGTGAATAAAAGCCTAGATTAAATCTGTTCATCATATAAAGCAATTGTGTAAAGATATCTTTATTTGTGCTCCGAAGATGAACAAGTCTTTGGTTTTAAAACAACATGAGGGTGAGTAGTTAATGACAGAATTTTTTTTTTTGGTAAACCAACCCTAAATGCATGGTATCAGGTCAAAATTGTTAAAAGAAAATCACAGGGACTATAGTAAAACTTTATGGGAACTTGGTCAAAATTGGTAAAAAATTCACAGGTAAACTTTATGGGAACTCTCTCTTCTGGGTCAAATGAGTAGAAAACCTTACCCGGCTCCCCTCATCCCAGGGTTTGAGACAACAGCCCTGCATGGAATACCAGGAGGATCTACTACATTTGCTGAAATGTGAAGTATATAGAATATACTAAAACATGATAATGTATACAACAATGTGCTTGACTTGACCTTTCCTTTCCATGTAACAAATGAAATGGATGTAATATCTCTTTTCCTGAGTCATTATTTGATGTTGAGACACAATGCAAATGTAATGCAAATGTGAATGTCTATTCTGCAACACCTTTCAAGATTTATTATTTAAGTGAAATTGCTGTAGCCCTTTCTTTAGCTTATATAAGACTATATTTGTTTATTTTGTGTAGGCCAAAGTTTAACGACACAATTAAATGTACAATAACAAGAACAAATTCAACTGAATCTGTGAATGTTTTATTCACCTACATGAATAAATCGTCCAAACTACTGCTTCCTTTTTGACAAGTAAGACATCTTCCTGGATCAACATCTTTTGTTGATCCTGGAATAACACTACTATCCAAAAACATAGTCTTAACCCTATCCCTACCCACTAAACTTAACCCTACCCATAAGTTATCCCTGAAATCAGAGGAAAATGATAGGTGAATAACACTGATGTAGAAGCGCCTAACCCTTGTTGTAAGCCTAAACGTGACATAAACCTATCCCTCAAATCTGATTGGTTTACTGGAATGGTTTTCTAGGATCAACAAGGATATTCTACTTCACATTTTTCACACAATATCACTTTTTTTTTATTGTGTATGTGGTGTAGACTGTATCTGTCCTTTTTCTTTTTAATAAATATCTCAAATATCTTATAAGTTGCCTGTTATTTTGAGATAAATAGTCACTGTACAAGTGAAGCAAAACCGCACAATATAGGCCATGTATCTGAATGGATCATTTCTGTGTGATACACTGTAACCATATAACAGCAATTACAGATTTTTCATTTACATTTTTCAGAGTATATGTAGATATGAAATGATGTGCATGTGTGCAAGCTATCATTATTTGTCATGTTATTTTCAAACCATTGGTACATTCTGCCAACGCTGACTTACTGGTCCAGTGCTAACCACCTTTGTTTCACCCCTGATTCAGTCCAAAGCACTTGTCCTTCACAGGCATCTCCTTTAGGAGCCTGTTGCCAATGCCAATTTCATGCGTTTACTGCCTCCTAGTGGTTCAGTGTGGAACTTGACATTTTCTTTCTTGCAGGGAGGATGCTCGGGGTCTTCATGTGGTGGATGTGACTGCAGTGGTGTTAAAGGGGCGAAGGTGAGTATGTTTCCCTCTGCTTCCTGCACATCTCACTGGTTTTACATATTGTTTTTTGTCAGACACCTTAACTTGCATTCATAAAACACAGGAGAAGAGTTAGAATTAGAATGGGACTTGAGGAGGGAGTGTGAGGGGAAAGATTAGAGTGGGGATCAAGTGTTATACTAGTTATAAAAGAGTATTGTTTCATAATATAATACAGCATGAACCGTGCACTCCCAGCACAAGAACACAGTGATCACTTGAGTGAGTGTGCCATTTATTATATTTTTGATGTAGCTCATAATGTCAGATCGCTAATCCTACAAAGAAGGATCTGTTGCGCCATCTAGTGGTGCGGTTCTGTTAACAGCATATACTCTGTCATATAAGGTCAGCAATGAATGTGTATGAGAAATGAGATCTATATGAAATTGTACAAAGTAAAAAATTCTGCGCATAAAGAAAAGGTGACACTCATTTCCTTTAAATCATCACCTTTTGTTCTTCCTTATTAGGGTGAGGTTGGGCTCCCTGGTTTGATGGGCCTTGTCGGATTTCCTGGATTGCCAGGTCACGAGGGCCCCTCAGGGCCAATGGGACCAAAGGTAAAGTAGGATACTGGATTTGAAGTCCTTTTAAAAGACAATTTGCTATTCGAATTTTCCCTTTTTTGAGTGTGTGTGTACCCTACATACCAGTACAGTGCAGTGGCTCTCAACTGGTTTTGCTTTAAGACTCTCTTTTTCAGACCTTAAAAAAGCATCCGGTCAAGATTTCTAACTTGCCTAAAATGTCTGTTTTTGGTTTTCTATCACTACCTTCAGCAAGAGTAACGGCAGATCCACATATCACATACACTCTAATTTACAGATTACAGCAGTCCCTCTGGGAACATGAGCTGTGTGGTGTCATGTCTCAGAATTCGCACCATTCACTGATATTTAAACGTCTCGCTCGCCCAGTATGTGTGAAAATGGCCTAAAAAGTGCAGCTTCAGGTACATTAGCGAATGGCTCACTCCATCTACATGCCCAGATGAAAATTCATTCACAAAAATTCCTTTGCTTAGATCCTGGTCAGGATCACCTGCAAAGATAATGCATGTCAGTGGCAAATAAAGGTGCAAAACATTTAGAAGCACACATTAGTCCAGCAAAGCACAAAACCTTAGCCAAATGAGTTTTTGAGCTAAATTAAGCACTTTACAACAAGGCTCAATAACATTATACTTATTATACATATTATACATGTTATATTATTGTTTTATTATATATTATAACATTATACAATAACATTATAACATGTATATTATAACATGTATGAATCCACTGAGTTACACTGTAAGTTACACTGTAAACCCTAACTCTCAAAATACTTAATTGGTTTGAGTAGGACAAACTTAAATTGAACAAATTAGTTCAGTTAAATTAACTGTTATGAGTATTTAGAACTTTCTTTTTCTTTTGAGTTCACAGCACTGACATATTTCAAGTAAACTGAACGATTTAATTGTTTTAAGTTGTATGAACTAATTTCTTTAACTGAAACTAATTTAAGTTTAACTGAAACTGGGCTGGGATTTCTATTTTATATTTCTATTATATAATGTTTTTTTGTTTTTTTTGTGCTAGATTAATAGTAAGGGAGATTTAGTAGTGATTAATGTTTTGTTATGCTAATTTAAAAGAGTTTCTGTTAATGTGGGTTTTTGGAAAGTTACCATCATAGTGACAAGTAGTGCATTTGGCTTGGTTTGAGAGCAGGTAAGTTCAGTAAGTGCTATACCATGCTGTTGTTAACATGTTAGAACATTAGGAAGTTAGCATTTTCTGAATTTTCTTATTAGGGTTTACAGTGAAGTAAATAACTCATTTGATTTGCAAGAACTCAAAAAAAAAAAATGAATAAACTAATTATTTTCTGTTAATTGCTATCAAAATGTATGAGTTAGCTAACTCAGTACTTAAAGTTAGGAGCAATTAACATGCATGAGTATTACAAACTCAAAACTTGATAGTTCTTCTTACTTAAAATTGGGAACATCATAACTCAACAAATTTGATGTAAATGATTACTTCAAATTTTTTGAGTTAGCCCAACTTATTCTGGTTTAAAGTATATGCTGCCTTCACATGGTATCGGAAATTTGAAATGGGGGGCGTTCATGTGCAACTTTTACCTAGGAAACTCGTATTTATGATAATTCCGAGAGCACGTGAAGGCAGAATAGTTACTCTAAGTTACTAAGTTCCTAGAACTATCCGGTGCGAAAGCCCCTTATGTAGAGTTGGGAAAAACCATAGACTTCCCTTTGTAAAAGTCTTTGTAATCTATCATTCTTACTAATAGATTCAGTCACTGATTCAGTCATTCAGTTTCCAAACCAATAATTTTTAAATTAGGAAACTGTATTGGAGTCATGCACAGATGCATAATGTACTGCTACAGGGTAATCTTTTTTTTTTACCATTAAAAAGTAATAGGCCCACCAGTGTCCTCATTTTTGAAAAGCACAATAAAGTCACCCTAGGTTTTACAAATGGGGACCATCACTTTGGTATTATAACTATACAAAATAATATGGTGAGTTAGCAAAAGCCAATATGAATTGCAGTGTTCTTTCAATTTGTTTTTATGTTTTCTTCCAGGGAGATACAGGCGAGGCAGGAGCTCCAGGAATGAAAGGAAACAGAGTAAGTGTCTGCACATCTAATGCTCAGGAATGCCATTTCAAATATAGCCATATTGTGTAATACTGATACATTTAAAAAAAATATTAATTGATTTTACATAATAGCAACACTGTAAAAATGTACTTTTACAGCATTATACTATATAGATGTTTCTTTCGTAGGGCCCACCTGGTGTGGCAGGTTTCCCAGGACGTCCAGGTATTCCAGTAAGTTGAGCTGAGAGTCTTTTTGGAGAAAACAGATCAGAATAAATGTCATAAATTTTAAGCAAAAACAAAACAATCTTTCTGTGTCTTTCTGCTATTGCTTTGATTTTCTACAGGGTCTTCCAGGTCTAGAAGGCGGACCTGGACCTCAAGGAATTCCAGGCTGCAATGGAACCAAGGTACAAATGTTTGTTATATTTGAGACCTATGATTTTCTTTCTTTTCTTTCTTTCTTTTTCTTTTTTTTTTTGACATAAATTGATTTTATTGATATAAGCCACCACTCAAAATCCTCAGTGTGACTGAATAGAGGATTTATTTTGTGTTTTACAGGGGGATCGTGGTTTTGACGGAATTCCAGGTGTTCCAGGAGTGCAGGGACCACCAGTATGAGTAGTTTCTCATGTCATATAATTCTAATATGTCAATTGTCAAATTTATATCAGTGCTTATTATACTGTGCCATTAGATACAAATTTACATATTTTTATTATGTGTTATAACTCATTGTATTAATTTTAATCCAGTCCAACAACAAATTCCTGACTTAACAAATATCTTTCTGAATCTTCCTCAGGGTATTCCAGGTTTGAAGGGAATAAAGGTATGGAACCCATTCTAACTTAGTTCTGCATAATAAAGCAATAAGACCATATGTTACAGAGATTTGTTCTTAACCCTTTGACGCGTACGATCACACCGGTGTGATTAGAACGTTCAGTGCATCACGTGATCAACTGCCAAATTCAAATGTGCGTGCGTGCTTTGGCTGGCGCTAACCAGAGACGGACGCGCGCAGCACTTTTCATTTATCATATTTATGCAGTGTTTTCAACCAAATAATGTTTATTTTACGTTTCAGACATTTAAATACACATGAGTACTAACAAAACAATACATTTAGAATTTGTAAAATACACACTGATGTCTATAGAAGCGGAAATAACAACCCTTTCCATAATAATTAGACCACACGTTTTATTCATATCAGATACACATTGTGAAAGTAACTTAAAAGCTTACTCTATTCTTCCCCAGTTCACTGGCTCACTTACTTTCATGTATTTCGGGAGAAGTGGATGAATTCACATGTTGTAAATCCAACAGATCCGATTCTCTGTGTGGCGCAAACTAACATGGCGGCGCCCATCGCTCATATGGCTCAACTAACGCGATCGTTATAAAGGTGTTCAAACAGCAAAACACATCCACTTGCACATATTTGACAATCGGAATATCAGATATTTCATGCTATAGTTGGCAAATTTGTGAATATTTTGAATAAAAAAAGGAAAAACAAAAAAAAAACAGATCATCAGTCATACAGTGCTGTGCTGTGATACATGACAAGCAAGGACGCGTCACCATGGAAACAATAAAATTATACGTTCTAAATTACGGTCGCCTTAAAAAACTCACGCTGGAGGGTCAGCCAGAATATTTTAAACTTATGTGCGAAAGGGTTAAAGGGGGTAATTAACTGGTTACAAGAAATCGGTACTGCAGCGAAAAAGGGATGTCTTGTTCCCTTTTGCCAAAAAACTTCAACACCCCAAATGCACCCCTTTGGCACTGCCCCTCTGTTGAACAGACTGTCCATCAGTGGGAATTCAAAAATGCATAAGTTCTATCTGTGGTTTTAACAAAAGCCCTGGAGCTAAAAGTCTGCTGGATGGACATTTGCTGACAAATAAACAGGGATATCTGGGTGTAGATAACACAGAGAAAGAGAATGATATATGTATATATTACAGCGGATATTGTAAAGCTAGTTGGAAGTCTTCAATCTTACCCTTTAAGCACAGCATTAAGCATGACAAGTGCCTAAATCAACCCTAACCATTGTAAAATCAATGTTAAGAAAGGCCTTGAGTGCCAAGTTGCTTTTTTAAAATGGTGGAAATCGCCATATGATACAGGATAGCACTGTTCAGTAAATTGTATTTTAATAAACAATTGTGTCAAGCAGTATTATTGGCGTGCGTCTCGAAAATATTGTAGTGAAATTTGTTTGCAAATAATTATTTACTCTCATAGGGAGATCCAGGTGGTGTTATTGGAGTACCCATCCCTCAAAAAGGAGACAGGGGCTTGCCAGGACAACCCGGTTCACCAGTAAGTATGTTTATTTTAATGCACCTCTTTGTGTTGAAAATATTGAAAATGTGCATTAATATTCTTGCCTGGAGTATTCTTTAACATGTTTCATAACTTTATCTGATTCTCTTTTCTTATTTTAGGGGCAAAAAGGAAATCCTGGACAACAAGGACCATTCGGCCCACCTGGACCAATTGGACCTCCTGTGAGTCTAAAGTTAAAAATCTCTAAAATAATTTATAGACAATTAACCAACACCAGTGAACTCTCACCTGAATCTCACACCATGCCATTTTTCTTTGAAGGGAAGGCCTGGTGAATCTGGTCAAAAGGGAGAGCCGGTAACTTTTCTACTCGTCTGAAATCTTTTGCATAGATGATAACATTTGTGAAATGACTAGAAGCTTTCTTACTCGTTCTTGTTGCAGGGTGACAAGCTGACATTTCAGGGTGAGAAAGGAGATAAGGTGAGTTCTGGGAAACTATTGGCTCATAAAGCATCTGTCATGCATTAGAATGACCATTAGTGGCATTTGCAAAATGTGCTTCGTAGGTGGTAACACAAACCAAACACAATAATAAACTCTATGTGCCTTAGAAGGGTCAATTTGTGTGTTTCTTGCTAGTGAACATGACTTGAAGCTGATTGACAATATAATACAAACAAGTATAAGAATCAAACTCTGCACCCCATTTGCCAGATGGCATCTTTTCTGGTTTAGTCTCAATCATCATCATGATCATTCCTTGTTTCTCTTTTCAGGGAGAGCGAGGTTTAACCGGTCCCCCTGGTCCACCAGGGAGACAAGAAGAAGCTGAAGGCCCTAGCACAACAATTTATGTTCCTGGACCGCCGGTATGATGTCTTCAAATCCCCTATGGAATTTATACATTTTTGTGTGGATTAAGTGTCCAAATATTTCAGGGCTACAATTCTTTTATCTAAGTTACATCTAAGTTCCTTGTGCCTTGCATGTTTTCTAGGGCGAAATAGGCTCTACAGGAGACAAAGGAGAAAAAGTAAGTGGCAGCATAAAATTGTGTAACTCTATAAAAAAATACAGCTGGATTGTACGGGATCAATTTTATAATTATAAATATATTATAAAATGTATTATTGTATATTTTTATATATTAAAATATATTATAATTTAATGCAATTCTATAATTATATTACATAATTTGTATATATTTGACCTGTAAAACAAAGCTCAACTTTGTGATGTTGTTTGAATCTTTGAATTTATGGGTTTTTCGAAAAGTTTTAAAGAATAGTAAAACATTTTCATTTTGCCTTTGCCTCTGCACCAAGGGTTTTTGTGCACCACATTATGCTGGAGTCAAAGGTGAACAAGGACCACCAGGACCAATAGTAAGTGACCTGTACAAGAACACAATTAAATGTTTACTTACATAATACATTGATCATAAATCACTCAGCTTTATCAGCAAGGACACATTTCTAAGACCACTAGCAAAAATGTGTTATCTTTTTAATATTGTTTTATATTTAATACTATTTTTTTTTTTTGAATTATAAATTAATTATAGNCAGCATAATGTCAAATTTAGTTTGTTTAATAATCAGTCTTGAATCATTGTATTCATTTATACCGTAAAGTTAAAAAAAGAAAAAGAAAAAAAAAACATTAAGTTACAGGCTTTGAATCCGAGATTTTCAATGCAGTCTTGTTTTGTATTAATAATGATTGTTGATCTACTATTTTATCATATGATAGTGTTTTATATACTATGTGAAATCTGAGATTCACCTTATGTTTTCAAGGGGAAACCAGGCAAAGATGGACAGAGTGGAGAAAAGGTATGGTGATCTTGGACAGTGACACGGTTATCTGTTGCAAGCTGTTAATTTAGATTTGATAATGGTTAATTGTACTCTCTCATTTCAAATATTTTAATCACACTGAATTAGTTTTTTTTTTTTTTGAATCCCTTTGTTTGTGATAGGGGGAAAGGGGCTTGTCTGGTACTCCTGGGTATGATGGCTTGAAGGTAAGAATTCCCATCTTGGAGGGCCATGCTGTAACTCTAGACATAAAATGCATTATAATTTTTTTAAACTGAATTTATTTTAATTATGACTTTGGTTCATGTTAGGGTGACAAAGGACAAAGAGGACCACCAGGATATGTAAGTGGTTATCTAACTACTAAAAACTCAGATAACGGCTGCAGTACTGAAACTGTACTGAAGACTAACAAAGCCACATGCTATTTCCACACCTGATTCACTTAGAACAATGTTATGGACTGGTAGTTACAAATGATAGTAAATATCTTACAGGGTTTTGGTCCTCCTGGCCCTCCTGGTCCTCCTGGCCCCCGCGGAGCAGAAGGAGAAACAGGTGATGTCTGCATAATGTCTTGTCCTTATGCGGGTGTCCTGTCAAATTTTACAGTCTCTTTATCTGTTCATCTGTTTTCTTCATTCATCAGGTTATCCAGGAGAGCATGGAAATCCTGGTCCCCCAGGTGAGAGAAGCACATTTTGATAAAGGGTGCTTTCACACCTGCCTCATTTAGTTATGGTTGATTCATGGTTGAATCGTACTAGAGTTCGTTTTCCCCTTTGGTGCGGTTCGTTTGGACAGGTGTGAAAGCAGCAATTGCACTCGGGTGCACACCAAAAGCGGACCAAACAAGTGTACCGAGACCTCCTTGAAGAGGTGGTCTTGGTACGCTTTTAAACGAACTCTGGAGCGTTGTGAGATGTGAAAGCAATACGACCCAGTTAACGGACCAACGAACCAAATGATATTATAATTCATAACGGGAAATGTGATACAGTATAAAAAGCAGTAGTGTCTGATTCTGTGAGTGAGCACATTATTTACCATGGTTGAAAACCAACGAACGCCTCTTCATCTTAAATATTGTGTAATTGCACTTCTCCGTGCGAGAATGCTGTCCTGATGAAGCCTTTTTCCCGCCCTGCTTCATTATAACATTCACATGGTCTCGACACACTGACACAGCCTACTAGACAACACTGGGACATCCAGAGAGAGCGTGTGCGTTTGTATTTGCAGCAGCATTAATATGAATGTAGTATATAATTTAAAAGTGGGAATGATGGCTGCATTCATATAGTGTTTGCGTGTGTCTCGACATTTACAAATACAGACACAATAAGCTCATGGAGCGAACTTGTTAATCATTATGGATGACACTGAGAAAACTCTGACCAATAAGAGGACAGTTGTACTCACACGTGACTTCCATAAACGCATTTTGGTACGCTTTGAAATGTTCCTGTGTGAAGGCGAACCGAATCAAGAAGAAAATGCAACATTGTAACAAATTTTGTCCCTTTTTCGGAACAAAACAAACGATCCATACGTGTAAAAACACCCAAAGTGTTAGGTAGAATTAAGTCAGTATAATTTAGTACGATAGTTCACAGTAATGATGATCCTTTCCTTTATGTCCATGGTTGACCACAGGCAGAGAGAGGGAGGGTCCTCCTGGACTTCGTGGCTTACCTGGAGAGATTGGCCAGAAGGGAGATAAAGGAGCTGATGGAGTGTCTCTTAAAGGTTCAAAAGGAGCTGATGGACAACCCGGCCCACCCGGCCAACCAGGGCAGATCAGTAAGAACATCTTAAACACAAATAACAGTTTTTGTTATGCTGTGATAATAAACATAACTCAACAAGCTCATGGAAATAATGGAGTGATCATGTCATTTCTAGAAAGAGGCTGACAGTGATGAGACAATGTGAAAAGATGCGTGCGTGGTTCCTTTGATTGATCCAAAATGTAATTCGCATTAATCTTCTTTATTTTAGATGAAGACTGTAATATTGAAAGAGGACCTGCAGGCCCTCCGGGACCTCCAGGATTGCAAGGAGAGGTGGGACAGAAAGGTGAGGAAGTAATTCAGTCATCTATTTGTTCACTATAGTTTTGGTTTCCTCAAAATTGGTTCTGAGTTTTTCTGCTCTTTCAGGTGATCAAGGCGAAACATGCACACAGTGCACTGGTTTAGTGCTCCCGGGTTTGCCTGGTCCTCAGGGGCCAAAGGGTCAGCAAGGTGAGAAGCAATGAGCAAGGCCTTGTTTTGGTATGTTTGGACTATCTAAGATTATGCATCATGCTGTATGTTTTCATTTTAGGTTTTCCTGGACAAGCTGGGAGTAAAGGAGAGAAGGGTGTGCCAGGACCGTCTGGACCTGCTGGTAATTCTGTATGTACATTTTCTATCGTAATTTAACATTTCTTACTTAGTATGTCAAAGTCCATTTTTGTGGCACCAAAAAAATTGATTGGAGACAAATTCATTGGTAGTGCACTGTGCCCACTTTAAATGTGGATGTAAACACATTAAATCCTGTCTGGACAAATCTTACCTTTCTTCTTGCATTTCCTTGGACTTTAGGGTCAAGATGGCTCTCCGGGTTTAATGGGTGCCCCTGGTGCTCAGGGTGAGCCTGGTGATGTCTTTGTGGCTCCAGGGTTGAAAGGAGATAAGGGTTTACCTGGTGCTACTGGAGACAGAGGATTCCCAGGTATTGATGGGCTACCAGGAAAAGATGGCCGACCAGGGCAACCTGGAGCCAAGGGAGAACCTGTGAGTACAAAGATCTGACAAAAAAGACTTAAATAGCTGAATTCACTTTTGCATCTAATTCACAGTGTGTCCCGATGTCTATTCTGCAATGTTTTCTTAACCATGGAATATCAGATATTTTGATTAATACATCTTGTTTCTATGATTAGGCTAGAGTTAGTATTAAGGGTGATCGTGGCCTGGATGGAGATCGTGGTATCATTGGCCCTCCAGGTGAAAGAGGTCCCCCAGGTTTCCCAGGCATAGGACGGCCAGGTGAACCTGGTGAAAAAGGCTTTGCAGGGTTGTCTGGTGCACCAGGAAGGCCAGGATTACCAGGTCATTGGTTTAGAGAAATACATTTGCTTATCCACTGGTTGTCAATGCTATGCTCTTTAAAATAACCATAATCCCAAATATCGTTATAGGAAGTAAAGGTGATGCTGGTCAAATATTACGTTTACCTGGACCTCAGGGTACCCCAGGGCCTCGTGGAGAGACTGGCAGACCTGGTCTTCTAGGTAAAATCAAGTTATGCTACTGTACCATACTGCTTGAAAACTGCATTCAGTGGTGTGATGTAGAGCTGGGTGTGTTGACGTCTTTTTCACATTGTCACTCAGGCGATAGAGGACTTCCAGGTGAACGTGGAGTACAAGGATTTCCAGGAAACAAAGGTGAACCTGGCCTGCCAGGAATTGGACTCCCTGGGCCTTTAGGGCCAAAAGGTAAACTGCAAGTGCCAGACTATAACAGTCAAATTATGTTTAAAAGTGAAATGCTCTAAAGCACTGCACCTTTAACTATTAAATTCTAAATTTGTTCATTAATAACAACAGCTACAGTGGAAAATATGCTGTTTCCAATAGAGATTTAGGTTGTACATAATTACATAATTTATGATCAAGATCACTATACTCTGCAAAAAAACAACAACTTTAAAATAACTAACTATTCATCTTCTAGGGAATGAACATTTTAGTCCCAATTACTTTTGCATAAATGGGTGTCAAATTATGTTTCAGGTATCTTATCTGTAATGTTTTTCTAACTATCCATTTTTCTCTCTGCTAGGATACTCTGGGATTCCAGGTCCCAGTGGAATTCCAGGAGAGCCTGGTCAACCAGGTCAGGATGGCTTGCCTGGTCGTGCAGGGACACCTGGGCAAAAAGTATGATGGTGGATGCCATTTAGATTTTGATGTACTGTATTATGTTTTTATAGAAATAGGTGAGAAATTGTCACTTTTTCATTGACTTTGATTATATACAGGGTGAACCTGGCAGGGGTCTTCCTGGTCCTAAGGGTGCTTTAGGTCAGCAAGGACTGCCAGGATTTCCAGGGGAAAAGGGTAATCCTGGAATGACAGGGGTTCCTGGAACTGATGGGCGTACTGGGCTACCTGGACCTCAAGGAATCAAAGGTACAGTTATATGTTGGTTTCTCATAATACCTTTGAATAGATTATTTGTTAGATGTTCAAAATGTACTTTGAAAAGTGATTAAGATTTTTTTAGTTGACAGTTTTGTCCATTGTAACTGAGTTTGGAAGTTAAGAAGATCATGGAAGGCTGAATGTTCACAAATGTGAAAACATTTAAGCTTTAAAAAAAAATCCTGATAGTTTAATCGATGCATTACTAATAGAGGAAATTGTTCCCTTTTTAGGGAACTCAATGCGTAGTCAATTAGTGCCTCTATGGGAATGCTTCAGCGTAACCGGTGTCTGAAGCACATGTGAAATCATGCCAATCTCATTGGTCATGGCAGTCACATGACGTCACTGGGTGCATCGGCATGTCTATAAAAGGGCACCCATATTAAGTATCATCAGCTTCTTTGTCTTCAGGAATCTGCTTTGTTTGTGTGTGCATGCATGTGAAAATATATGTGATTGTTTGTCCATTCTATGTTTAGGTAGACATATAATGGCTAGCTCTAGGCCTGTCGCAATTATTAAATAACCACCTGATCATGGGTTATTTGATTTAATCATGATTATTTCAGTCAACCACAATGATTGCCCTCTTTTAGAAGGCACAAGAGATACTGACACAGAGTTCTCCCTTGGTTGAAATCGCTCTCTAATGCACACTAGTTTTTACTTTTGTTTTTGGATGGTAGTTTTCTTGGTAGTTGGTGCTCTACACAAAATGCATACTCTGCGTATAGGGAGTAGTGGTATTGGTCATTTGCCTGCATTGACAAGTTGGTTGCCAGCATTGAGTGTAAAACTCATTGACAACTGTTGCTACATATACAATGTAGTTGTTCAGTAGCAAAACTAGTTTATTAATACAAGTCATGGGGCAACAGCAAGTTTCTGTGCTCCTAAAACACTAAATTGATGAGATTTATGCTTGGTTTTAAGAAATAGAACATTACATAGTATAAAAATACAAAATAGAGTTG
>RJVU01047220.1:2808982-2826482 GCA_003731715.1 Anabarilius grahami | reverse complement strand
CAGTTCCTTTTTGTAAAGGTGACTCCCGGGGAGAAGGGCAGTTGACAAAGAAAAAAGTGGCCTGTATCTCTATTAGCTTCCCACTTTTTCTACTGACGCCCCTTCCAGCATTTTAGCTTTTAGCTGATAGTGTGGAACTACGTCTGCATGCTTCCCTGGTGGTCCACGAGGAATGGGTGATTACCAGAGCATAAGATAAGTTTTAGTCACTACAGACGCCCCACTCTCTCATCTGTTGCCCTTCCAGCTTATAGGCTGGAAGATTTTTCCGGCTGGATCTCCTGAAATTACTTTTGCTATTCTCCTCCAAGGGGTATTGAGGGTTAAAGCAGGCAGTTGATAGAACAGATGGATCGAGCGAAAATCCGTCACTCTCTTCTGTAGCCTCCTCCAGTTCTTTGGGACTTGATGTTGAAGTACATGATCGACTCAGTTGAGTTGCTTTTAAGGAGCTCTACTCTTTTCCAAGGCCTAAGATGCAGAAAGTGTCCGTGCCTTTAGGCACTAAAGCACATGGTCACTTAGTATGTGTCTTGTATGGCAATACTAGGCTCAGATCCATCGAGTTGGGCTATGCTTGGTACTAGAGGTGTGCCCGAAGCTGAATACCTGAATATTCTGAATGGCACGGATAATGGCTTCAAAAGGAATAACAAATTCTTCTGAATAAAATAGGGAAAATATTCGTCAGACACAGTCACTCCTCGAGTTCGCTGGATAAGAGGTGAGCCGGGGATTATAACACATATATTATACACAAATATTATACCCTTTATTATACACAAACCTTTAAAATTACTATGCAATAATGAGTGTGTGAAGTGAATGAGTGTTAACTCTATGAAAGAATTGAGCGGAGTGTGGTCGCAAATCTACAGTAATAGCCGTGCTGCTGTGTGCCTCTCAGAAATCAGGGCTTTGAGAAGACTAAAATACTACATCATACACATTTTCTACTATTTTATGTGTCTATTTAAATGTTTTAAACCTTGTACAATACATGAATGAGTGTTAACTTTATGAATGAAATTGTCATGATCACTAGTGTGAGTGCCCTATTCAGCCACTAGAGGGCACTCCATTCTGGACTCTTGTTTTCACCCCATGAACTACATTACCCATACACACTTCCCGGACTGATTATCCCACGTCATTGCACCCAGCTGTTTTGTGTTTGTTCATTAGTGTCTGTCTATTTATACCTGGTTTGTCTCTGCCTTTGTTATGGTGTTTTCATGTATGGTTTCCCGGTTCTTCGTGTTGGTTGTTTGGTTTTCATGTTTCGTATTTTTTGTATGGACTGCCTTTATGGATTCTGACCCTTGCCTGTCTGTGGATTACGTTTCTGGATTTTCCCAATAAATGCTGCAAATGGATCTTGTTTCCTGGACGTTGTAATTACCGTGACAGAAATATATACATTATTTAACATTTGTATTATTGTTTTGAATTGTAAGATATTTAAATTTTTTTAATTGTAATAAAAATGAATTATTTTATGAGCTATACAAGGCATATTTGTTCAATAAAAACTTCATACATTACATTTAAAATGTTCTTCGCAGTTGTCATTTAATTTCACGGACTTCCGGTTAAAGCCCTGCCCACTTCCGGATTTATCCAAATACAGATACAAATTATTTTGAGATTGTTACAGATAAAGTTCTCTGAGAGGGAATGAGACACTGCGCCACATTGCCATACTTCAGGCATGCCTGTGCATCTTCCTTTAGACAATTTGAAGTTGATGACGTTTAATGCGGGCGCACCCAGTGACATCATATGACTGCTGTGGCCAATAGTGCTTCAGACACTGGTTTCGGTGAAGCATCCCTATAGCGTTCAATGCATTAGGCAAAGATGTGAAATCCAAATCCAAAGATGTGAAAGTACCTTTAGGTTGACTGTGGAGTGGAAATCTATGTACAGTACATGATCCATGCCAAACACTTTCCTCAGGTTCCTGGCTGACTCCTGGCTGTTAGTGTTTTCTAACTGGCCAGGTATGCAGAGTGTCTTGCAGAGATTGTGGGGTCTTGAAAAGAAGGCAGAACAGTATATTTGTCTTAAGGATTTGTCTGTGAGGTAGGATTCAACCAAAGAGGTGCAGTTCCTCTAATGCTGAGTTCAGACAGGAGGTCTGCTGATGTGCTGTGATAAAGAAGGTGTCAGACAATGAATGTACAAACAGGACATGCAATTTGAGAAATTAGAGATTCATCTGAAAATATTTTTTTTCCTCAAACAGTAAGAGAGAGAATGTTCTGAGATCTGTGTTGCAGAGAGGGCTTGCAGGAAATTGAAGAGGATGGGTTCAAGGGTATAATAACTTTAAATTAATTTGGATTTTTGCAGGTAACTTTGGACCACCTGGAGCTCATGGTCCGGTGGGGCCGCCAGGTCCTCCAGGACTTGGAGAACCTGGACCACCTGGACCAATGGGACCACCTGGAGGCCCTGGACCCCTTGGTGAGTTTTTCACTCAAGTAACACCTACACAGGTGTATAGTATATGCACAAACATGCCTAAATGTTCGTAATCTTACATTGTTTGTAACAAGTCTTGATGATATCACAGGTCAGATCGGTATAAAGGGTGAGAAAGGTTATCAGGGTCTACCTGGTCTGGACATGCCTGGACCTCCAGGAGACAGGGGTAGCCCTGGTGTCCCAGGTCTACCAGGATCTAAGGGTTCTTCTGGTCAACCAGGACTTTCTGGAAAAGATGGCTTCCCTGGTGAACGTGGTGAGTGCTTTTTGATACCCATTATTTTGCATTATATGGCATATCTGACACATACTTGTTTACCTTAAGCTGATTCATATTTGGATGGGTTTTTTTCAGGTCCAAAAGGAGAAATTGGAATCATGGGAATGACAGGACCCCCTGGATTTCAAGGTTCCACTGGAAACCCTGGAGAACCTGGACAAAGAGGTATTGAAACATATTTAACACAATTCTTTTTATTTGGACTAAATAACATATCTTTATCTTACTCTGAGAGGGGCATTAGCTAAATCTTCATGATGATGTTCTGTCTCTTTCAGGTGACCCTGGTTTGATTGGGGTCAGGGGAGAGTTTGGTGATCCAGGTCCCAAGGGTGAGAGAGGAGAGCAGGGTCTACAGGGGCCACCTGGTAACATGAGTGATGTGGATATGGGGCACTTGAAAGGAGACAAAGGAGACATCGGAGACAGAGGTACTGAGAGGGGAAGGTGTTTGCCATAGAGGTTTAAGACCAAAACTAATGACACATTTTTTGAGCAACTGGACAAACAAAATGTTTTTAAAACAAAATATATTGTCAGACATTTTTCTGTTTTTAAGATAAATGGATGCAATAAGCTAACAAGAATCACTGTTAAAATTCTAAGGAAAAACACATTTCTGGATTGGTTGCTTCCAAAAAAGAGCAACCATCAAAGATTTTGCTGATTTTATATATGTTGAAAATCAGTGAACTGTAAACTCAGGTGATCCTGGTCCTACTGGAGTAAAGGGGATCGCTGGAACACCTGGAGACCCTGGAATGCCAGGAAAAGATGGAATGCCAGGATCACCCGGACAGCCAGGTTAGTCCCTAAAGCAAAAACCTAAAGTCAGTTTAAAATTATGATAGATGTTAAGCACTATGATTCAATAATGTTTTTATGAGAATATTATTTGATTACTGTGGCTACATTGTAGGTGATAAAGGAGACACTGGAATCCCTGGGGAGCCAGGACACATTGGAGACCCTGGAGACAAAGGTCCAAGAGGAGATATGGGATACCCAGGTACATTTAGTACTACTCTTCTACATGTGGATTAATAACAAATAAAGAAGAAAATAATAAATAAATAAAAGAAAGAAATAATAGTTCTTTGAAATGTACATTTGTATTTGCGTTCATCTTTATATGTTCAAAGTAAAGGATAAATGCAAATATTATAAATTATTAATTCATAAATATCATTACGTTTTTTTTTGGAGAGTTAAACCACAACAAGACATTTGCTTATCATAGAAGAGATATATTCATTTTTGTGTATTTTCATGTGCATTTTATGTATTTTTAAATATATGAATTAGGGTTGTCACATAACGGGTTAATTTCTGTAATTAATGTTTTCTGTATGTATGGCTATAATTACTCATTTCATCCTCGAAAATTAAGGGAAAGAATACATTTAATAGAGACATCAGTAGTCTTGGTATTGGTGATGCTGGCCTTCATTCATAGTACTTAGTAAAAAGATACCATCAATCAAATATCTAAAATATATAGTCTTTATGTTGTTTCTACATTAATTTAGAGATTCAATGTGAAATTATGTATTACAATATAAAAAAGATAGTAGTAATGTTAGGTGTGATCAACGGTTAATTACAGAAAAATTGTTTAAAATGGATTGACAGCAATAAAATCAATAGGACAAAAATGAGCATCACATAGTTGACCCTTGTATGACTTTTCATACAGGTAGATAATATGCCATTACGTATTAAAAAGGTTCTTAGTCTTTATCTACTGGCAGGTGTTGAACCATGGCTGTTCCACTTTCTGGGCTACAGTGTAAGATTAATGTGAATAACTCTGGTACTGTTGTTTGTGACGTTTGACGGCTTCTTAATGAGCATTTTGTGTTTCTTTAGGTTCAGCAGGGCAAAAAGGTGTTAAAGGTGTTGGTGGGTCACCGGGTCACCCTGGATTTAAGGGTGTTGATGGCCCCAAAGGAGATAAAGGAGATCCTGGTGCAGCAGGAATAGGAATCCCTGGTCCCCCTGGAGCGAAGGTTTGTGTTGTTGTATGAGACTCATACTATGAGTATAAGTGTACATAAGCACATTATAAACGCTAATGAATATCTTCCTCTGACTCATTTCATACTTACAGGGAAATGTAGGCGCCCCTGGTTTCCCTGGTGAATCTGGAGTGAAGGGAGAGAAGGGAACAATGGGTATCCCAGGAACTCCTGGAACTCAAGGACCTAAAGGAGAAACAGGATTTATTGGTTACTCAGGCAAGATCATTACAATGATCATTGCACATTAAACTTAAATGTACTACTTATTAGCTGGTGTTATTAACACATTTGGACAATAATACAATAAAATGTGTTTTTCGTTCCTGAGCAGGCAGTCCAGGGAAGCCAGGTGAGAAAGGTGTCAGTGGTTTGCCGGGGTCCCCAGGAGATCCTGGGCTATCAGGACGTCCAGGTAAGTCACCTGAGATCCGTTTAAGACACCCATTTAATGTTGCCAGACACATTAAAAAAAGTTTCTGTCCAAAATAGAACCCTTCTGAGAAAGACAAAATAAATGTGCATATAGTTACTTTACAGCAAGCTTCAAATCTGCCACATACATTTGGTTGTGAAAATCCTAATGAGATTGTATTTATTTCTTTATTTATTTTTTGATTAGGTGAACCTGGTCTGCAGGGTCCTCCAGGTCCACATGGTGACAAAGGTGAAGCAGGGGTAGATGGCATTCCTGGATTCACTGGAGACAGAGGAGAACCTGGTGAGATTCTGTAGCTCTAAAGGTGAAAGGTGGCTCAAAAAGGGAAATGCTGCTTTAGAATAACACACATATCTTGGACTCTAAAAGACACGATTAGACAATGGGTTTCATTCACTAATAATTGCGTAGATTGCATATTTACACTGCTCAAAAAAATTTAAGGAACACTATGGAAGCAAATTAATGCCAAATGTTTTTGAAATAAAAAGCTTGTTGAATTGCACTAATTGAAAAAAAAAAAAAAAGTATTAAATTAACTGTGCTTTCATTTTGATGCATTGCATTTTTATGGGCTGAAATTCAACAAGGTCGTATATTTAAGCTGTGAATATTTCAATTCACAACATTTCACTCACATTTTCATTATTAAAAATTCAATAATTTATATTCACCTTTCAGATTTCACTTCCAAAATATTCATTCTGTTTAAAAATACAACCTATAATATTCGACTAGCAATTTTCGGTCCATTTTATTTCGCTTTACAAATTACAAAATTCAACATTTCACATCCGGGAACTGCAGGAAAAGCAGTAGAGTTTAACTGACTTGTGCTATTCTCTGATTAAAAAAAGTGTTCCTTTACTTTTTTGAGCAGTGTATATACACAGGATAACTTCTCATGACAAATTTCCATCTAATTCACAACACGTGCATAAGCACATTCATTTGTTCTTCTAACTATAATGATATAAGTTTAATGAATTTTGAGTATTCTAAATGAGTGACTGCAGGACCAAGGTTAGTCATTTGCATAAAACATGCCCAAACCATCTCCATATAAGGGCGTTCCACACAACCTTTCATCACAGCAAACATATGACGTCCCCTAAGGATGTGCTATCGTTTGAGAGTGTGAGTAGCAAGATCCTCGAGCAATATCAAGTGTGCCATCCTCAAAACCAGTTTAAACACCTTTTATACAGTCACGCGCTACATAAGTGCATCTGCATTATTGTATGTAGAGGAATCTCACAGCTATAACTCACCTTTTCTTACACTTTTGTATATATTTGTGATATATGTATGAAAAAAATTTAATCTTACCATGTTTATAAGGCCACACAGAGTAAGTGATTTTTGCGAAAGTGTGGTTCCAGTTCTTTCTACATTTTTTTCATAAATTTATAATACATTTTAGTACAAAAGTTGATGAATCTGGTGAATGAGACACAATAATCTAAAGACAAACAATTGTTCTGTTTCTTTAGGTACACCTGGGAAAGGACTGCCAGGAATCGGCGGAGAGTCTGGCAGGAAAGGTCAGAATCACAGAGCCCTAAAAATTAGATTGTCATTTATGTCATTTTAGTTCTTTTTTAATTAATAATTTAAGGATATTTTAGTTTAAACTGCTTTTCCCCACACAGGTGACAAAGGCAACCCTGGTCTTCCTGGCATTCCTGGGAGTCCAGGTATCCCTGGAACCAAAGGTGAGAAAGGTCTGCAGGGATTTCAAGGGGACCTAGGTCGGCCTGGAGAGAGAGGACTTGCAGGAACACCCATGGAGGGGCCTAAAGGGGACAGGGGATCTCAGGGGCAGCCAGGAGAAAAAGGTGAACCCTAAACACTTCACCATACAGGACATTCTTTTCTTATTAGTAGTCTAACAGTTTACGGGTGTCACTATGGGTATAAAATGTCACTCTTGTTAATTACTGAACTATAGCACTCTAAAACATGAGTGAATGTGGCCTGCGCCATCTTACACCCAGATGCATTTTTTACCGCAGGTGCGACTGGTCTTCCAGGCCAACCTGGCATAGCAGGCAGTGCTGGATCTAAAGGAGAAAAGGGAGCTGTCGGCTACCCTGGCCCACAAGGCTCTCAAGGGTATAAAGGAGACAAAGGTTTCACTGGTGGTGCTGTGAGTTTGTAAAGGTTACATCTTCTATAATAAAACATGTGCCTTTAAAAATGATGGGTATACTTTAATACAGTCGTGCTCTGTAGGGTGAGCCTGGATTGCCTGGTTATAATGGACCAAAGGGTGAGATGGGACCACAGGGTGTTCCTGGTTTCCCTGGTAAGATTTGAAATGAAATTTGACTTGACATAATGTTGAAGTGCAATTTATTTGTCCTGTGTGTCATTCTTCATATTTATATAAAGCAATGCTTGACAGAGATTGTAGATTGAGTGGCTTTTATTCCAGGTATAAAAGGTGAGCAAGGAGTGCTTGGTTCTAAAGGTGAAGGAGGTGATAGAGGATTCCCAGGTGTCAAAGGTATGAACAAAACTTGAACTTAGATTTCCATTAAATTGTATTATTGGTGTCTATCCATATTTATTCAGATAAACCTTTTTTTAATTGTATAGCTAATATTATATTAGTAGTATACTTAAATTTTATTGCTTTATATTTTACATAATTGTTAATAATAATAATACTAATACTAATAATTATTATTATTATTTAAACCTTATTTTTTAGTTTTATTGAATTATATAGATAATGTAATTTAATATTAATATTGTATAATCTTGAAAATATAATTAAAGGGTTAGTTCACCCAAAAATTAAATTTCTGTCATTAATTACTCTCCCCCCCTCCCCATGTCGTTCCACACCCATAAGACCTTCGTTCATCTTTGGAACACAAATTAAGATATTTTTGATGAAATCCGAGAGGTTTCTGGTCTCCCTATACACAGCAATGTCATAACAAATTTCAAGGCCCAGAAAACTAGTAAAGACATCATTAAAAGAGTCCATGTGACTACAGTGGTTCAACCTTAATGTTATGAAGTGACAAGAATGCTTTTTGTGCGCAAAAACAAAAATAACAACTTTATTGAACAATTTCTTCTCTTCCCTGTCATTCTCCTAAGCTGTTGACAAAGTAAACACAGTGTAATAAACCGAAGGTCTTACGGTTTGGAACGACATAAGAAATTTCATTTTTGGGTGAACTAACCCTTTAATATTTAATTGCTTTGACTGTGTCACAGAATTCACAGAATTACAGATTCACATTTTGCGCATCCACCAAATTGCTTCCACAAATCCCTATTTGAAATGCTTGAATGTGTGGTGAAGCACCTATAATAAAAAGACAATTTAGGTCCTAATGCTCTATAGTCTGTACATTTTACTGAATTTCTGCTTTTAATAATTTAATTTAAGGTAGCGAAGGCCCCCCTGGCCCCCCTGGCCCGCATACACTTGTAAAGGGAGATCCTGGTTATCCAGGACCACAGGGTCCCCAAGGTCCAGCTGGAATCCAAGGCTTCCCTGGACCAAAAGGACAACAGGGTGAGTCTTTCAACTATCTTTACTTACAAGTCTATGAAAAAAAACGTAAGTTGACATCTTTTAACTCAAAACCACTCTCCTAGGTGTGATGGGACCTCAGGGTTTAAAAGGATCTGATGGGACACCTGGCTATAATGGACTTCCTGGAGCCAAAGGAGAGCCTGGACAGACGGGACCCTCTGGTAGGTGCACAGCCACTCACAATTATGTTAACAGACATTACCAGTTCCAGGCAGAAGAACTGGAGGAAAGTTCTGCAAATTTTAGCAGAACTGAAATGCCTTTCATTCATAAAATCACTTATGCTCACTGGTCCCTATTTTATTTCCCAAATTCTCTTTTCTGTAGGTCCCAGAGGGTACCCTGGACCCCCAGGGCCTGATGGTATCCCAGGTCACATCGGACCTCCTGGCCCTTCCTCAATGGACCATGGCTTCCTTGTAACCCGCCATAGTCAGACTGTTGATGTTCCACAATGTCCAGTTGGAACAACGCTGATCTATGATGGATATTCGTTGCTTTATGTCCAGGGCAACGAGAGGTCACATGGGCAAGACCTAGGTCAGCACAGTAATCACACAATTCATATACAGTAACTATTATCATTAATGTTGAAAACAGTTGCTGTTTAATATTTTTGTGGCAACCATTCAAATTTTTGGGTTACATTAAAAAAAAAAACTCAGAAAGGGTGCATTAAATTGATCAAAAGTGACAGTAAAGGCATTTGTAAATTTACAATATATTTATATTTCAAATAAATGCTGTACTTTTGAACTTTCTATAAATCAAAAAAAGTATTATGGATTCCACAAGACTATTAAACAGCAAAAACTGTTTTAACACTGATAATAATAAGAACCAGTAATAATAATTGAACGGCAATAATAGTTGATAATAAATGAGCACCAAATCAACATATTTGATTTCCGAAGAATCATGTGACACTGAAGACTGGAGTAATGCTGAAAATTCAGCTTTGCCATCACAGGAATACATTACATTTTAAAATATATTTAAATAGAAAATATTTATTTTTTAATTGTAGTGTAGTTATTGTGGAATATTAATCAAAGTTACACAGTCCCTGATGTTCCTTCTCTCTTTACTCTACAGGTACAGCTGGTAGCTGTCTAAGGAAGTTCAGCCCAATGCCTTTCCTCTTCTGCAACATCAACAACGTATGTAACTTTGCATCTCGTAATGACTATTCTTACTGGCTCACCTCTCCCGAGCCCATGCCCATGAGCATGGCCCCTGTTACCGGTCAGAGCATCAAACCTTTCATCAGCAGGTATGTGATCTTTTATGAAACATTTGATATTTCCATGAGTAGGAATTCCTTGTCTTATTACTATGTTTTCCTGTGACAGATGTGCAGTTTGTGAGGCTCCTGCTATGGTGATAGCTGTGCACAGTCAGACCATCCAGATCCCAGCCTGTCCTCGTGGTTGGGATTCTCTCTGGATCGGATACTCTTTCGTCATGGTGAGGAGACTAAAGAAACATTTTTTTAGGGTTGCGCGATATATCTAAATAAAATCAATATCATGATATTACTTCATGTGATAGTCAAATCGCTACGGTGGCAAATTATTTAAATAAATATACTGTATGTGCTGCAGATTTCAAAGATACAGTGTTTCAGAGTCTCATAGCACCTTGGTTAATTTACTCTGAATTAAGCCACTGATACACCGGATCATGAGCTGCACAAATATAAGGGCAAGCTCACACTACAGGACTGTAAGACTACTTGAATCGCTGTGGTGCTCACACTACACAACAAAGTTTTTTGTCATCTTTCATCATCTTTTCATGGCAGCACACACACTAGACGACACAATGCTGATGAGGTGCACAAACCACAAGGTCAAGTCAAGAGGCAGTCCCGACCAACAATAATAAAAAAATAAAAAATAAATTCTCTCATATAAACCTACGTGAGAAATTCATTTGAGATGCGCCTCTCTTTGCCTGAAATTTAGGTGAGAGTATGCTCATCTCAAATGAGCCTACAGTGAGATTTTTTTCCGTTTATACCATTTGCACTGTCATTGACTGGATTAGTTCCACCTTGTCATTGCATTGCACACATTATAAGATCCCTTGGCGATAATATCATATCGTCTGTAACTGCTCGAGACTGGCTCAGATATGCCTATAGTATATTTAAAGAGTATCGGCAACCACGATCCGGGGTTTTGTTGCAGACCTTGAAAATCGTCTCGGGTTACTTGTGTAACCCTGGTTCCCTGAATAGGGAATGAGACGCTACGTCATATGACGTTATGGGAACCATAACGTCATATGACGTAGCGTCGACAGTTCCCATGAAAGAGAACTGTCTGTGACAGCAAAATCCAGCCACAAGTCGTGTAGTGCGAGCTTGACTTAAATTAACTTTTAAAATAACACTTTTAAATCAGAGAATAGCACAAGTCAGTTAAACTCCTGGGTTATTGATCTGGTCAGTTAAGTAGCAGAGGGGGTTGTTAATCAGTTTCAGCTGCTTTGGTGTTAATGAAATTATCAACAGGTGCACTAGATGGGCAACAATGAGACGACCCCCAAAACAGGAATGGTTTTACAGGTGGAGGCCACTGACAATTTTTTTCCCTACTCATCTTTTCTGACTGTTTTTCACTAGTTTTGCATTTGGCTAGGGTCAGTGTCACTACTGGTAGCATGAGGCGATACCTGGACCCTACAGAGGTTGCACAGGCAGTCACAATCCTCCAGGATGGCACATCAATACGTGCCATTGCCAGAAGGTTTGCTGTGTCTCCCAGCACAGTCTCAAGAGCATGGAGGCGATTCCAGGAGACAGGCAGTTACTCTAGGAGAGCTGGACAGGGCCGTAGAAGGTCCTTAACCCATCAGCAGGACCGGTATCTGCTCCTTTGTACAAGGAGGAACAGGATGAGCACTGCCAGAGCCCTACAAAATGACCTCCAGCAGGCCACTGGTGTGAATGTCTCTGACCAAACAATCAGAGACAGACTTCATGAGGATGGCCTGAGGACCCAACGTCCTCTAGTGGGCTGTGCTCACTGCCCGGCACCGTAGAGCTCGATTGGCATTTGCCATTGAACACCAGAATTGGCAGGTCCGCCACTGGCGCCCTGTGCTTTTCACAGATGAGAGCAGGTTCACTCTGAGCACATGTGACAGACGTAAAAGGGTCTGGAGAAGCCGTGGAGAACATTATGCTGCCTGTAACATCGTTCAGCATGACCGGTTTGGTGGTAGGTCAGTGATGGTCTGGGGAGGCATATCCATAGAGGGACGCACAGACCTCCACAGACTAGACAGTGACACCCTGACTGCTATTAGGTATTGGGATGAAATCCTTGGACCCATTGTCAGACCCTATGCTGGTGCAGTGGGTCCTGGCTTCCTCCTGGTGCACGACAATGCCCGGCCTCATGTGGCGAGAGTATGCAGGCAGTTCCTGGAGGATGAAGGAATTGATACATTGAATGGCCCCCACGCTCGCCTGGCCTAAATCCAATAGATCACCTCTGGGACATCATGTTTCGGTCCATCCGACGCCGCCAGGTTGCACCTCAAACTGTCCAGGAGCTCAGTGATGCCCTGGTCCAGATCTGGAAGGAAATACCCCAGGACACCATCCGTCGTCTCATTAGGAGCATGCCCCGACGTTGTCAGGCATGCATAGAAGCACGTGGGGGCCATACAAACTACTGAGAACCATTTTGAGTTGCTGCAATGAATGGACTGCAAAATGGACTAGCCTGCTGCATCATTTTCTCACTTTGATTTTCAGGGTGTCTCTGAATTCAGTCCTCTATAGGTTGATAATTTTCATTTCCATCAAACAATGTGGCATCCTTTCATTCCTAACACATTACCCAGTCCATATCAGTATAGATATCCAGCATGATATTTTTCCCCATTGAGATCTGATGTGTTTTCAAAGTGTTCCTTTAATTTTTTTTGAGCAGTGTTTAATATTTTATAGTCATATTGAATGTGGCCCATGAAAACTCAAATGGAAATAGATTTTTTCAAATTCTGTTCACTTTATGGTTACTGAGATATAAGTTGTTTCTGGCAAAGAATATGTCCAAGTGTGAACACCAAGTTTTTCCCCAAATTTTTCAACCCTAAAAGGATGGTTTGTCTTCAAACTTCTTCAGAGTAAAAAGTCATTTTTCCAAACATAGCTATTTAAGTAACCTGGTTAAGAACTGACTTGAAGCTAAATCTGTTTACATTCATAATTCCCAAGGAGGATTCAATGAGAATGTGTACTTGTGAATGGTCAGTTAAGGTCTCACACTGTCTGTCTGTGTAATAGCACACCAGTGCTGGTGCTGAGGGCTCCGGTCAGGCTCTGGCCTCTCCTGGCTCTTGTCTGGAAGAATTCCGCTCGGCTCCCTTCATCGAGTGTCATGGCCGCGGCACCTGCAACTACTATGCTAATTCTTACAGCTTCTGGTTAGCCACCATAGAGGACAGCGATATGTTTACGTAAGTACACACTTTATATTCTTGAGCAACTGGCTGAACTCTCATGTAGTTTTCTACCCTTTTAATGGATGCACCATTTTTTTTCTTCCACTTCACACATAATATACCACAAATTAAAGCTGTATTTTTATTATTATTTGAAATGTTTATGCTGTATATGCCACACCTCATAACCTCTCTGTAACCACAAGAGGGCACAATACCTTCTTGGTGATTTAGAAGCATTTGTACTGTATTTATGTCTCACTATTGTGTGAATCATTATTAAGTTACCACACCTAATATAACCAATAACCAGGTTAACTTACAAGAATTAGAAGTACAAATTCATTTTTCTTTATTCTTAAGCTCAACTAATAGAATTTGATTTTCCATCAACATTGCATTACAGTGTCCACTTTACACATTACATTGTTTCATTGTACTGTAATTAATTACAGTAACAACAATAATAACAATATGCAATTAAAACATTGTTCCAGAAAATAATTACTTATATATTACATATATCATGTTAATAAGTATTACTTAGGATTGATTGTACAAAGATGAAATGTAGCATATCACTAAATAACTATTTAAACATTTATATAATTTCATATTTAAAAAAATAAACAAATTAATAATTAGATAATTTAATTAATTAATTAATTAATCATTATATATGCAGTTTTGGAATATTACTATAATCAAAATTGAAAATTGACCAGAATCTAAACAATTTCCTATGGAAGCCTGTTTCAGCAATTGTTTATATCAAAATTCCAGATTTAGTATCAATTTAATATTGAATGTCAAAATCATGTAGATGCATCAGACAGGCAATAATATAAAGTTAATAATAAATAAGTGAATAAATTAATGAAAATGAGCAATTGGGGTCTATTGACCTGCCTAATTTCATTGACAAAAGGGTCTGCCTGGATTTTGGATGCATTTTGTGAAACAAATGTTAATTTTGTGAATGTAATATGTGATTTTGTGCATTAATATGAATATGAAATGAATTGTACCAAAACATTTCTTGAATTAAGTATCAATTTTGGGATTCAGACAGATCCTTTCATCCACAAAATTAGAGATGTTCGTTCTTTTTCTTTCTTTCTTTCTTTCTCTTTCTTTCTTTCTTTCTTTCTTTCTTTCTTTCTTTCTTTCTTTCTTTCTTTCTTTCTTTCTTTCTTTCTTTCTTTCTTTCTTTCTTTCTTTCTTTCACATTTACATTCAATTGGTCAACTGTTTTTTTTATTCCTGTAGATTACCATTAAATAAAATAATAATAAAATACGTATTTTCCTGTTCTCCTGTTAAATGTCTGTTTTTATTGTGGTTCCAGGAAACCTGTCCCAACAACACTAAAAGCTGGGAATCTACGAACTCACATCAGCAGGTGTCAAGTGTGCATGAAGAGGGTATAGAGAAGCCTCAGCATTGCATCTGCTCTTTATGTTCCAGTTTTACGAACGAACGACAAACGTATGGTGCTACTTCTATGAAAAGCCATAGAAAAAACTTCAAGAACACATATAGAAAAATACCCGTCTCAACATTTATAGCAATGGAACCTCAAGATCTACTGGCACATTTGCTTCATACAGAGCGCTTAACTAACATTGTTCCATTGTGTCTAATGAATGACACCTGTTTACACTTGCACTGAGTATATGTATTAGTAAGCAGGTAACCTTCAACAAGAGTCCATATATGGATCAGATGCTATTCCGTACAAGCCTTCTTACGTTTTTTCATCTTTATTTATCATGCCACTCAACAATATCAGATACAGATATCTTGTTTATTTCTCTCTAAAACGTATAATCAAGCAACACTAACATTATAGAATTGGATAGTTATTTTTTCTTACTTCACTGTCAGTAAGTTTGTCAGCACCCTCTTTGTATGATGTAGGAAAGATCCAGCTTTGTTGTAAATATAGTGCTCTATTTAGTTACTTAACACCCTGTCACCATAATCTCTTCAGGTAAATGCCATTGATTTTGTTATACTTAATTATTTATGAAAACTTATAAGATGAGAGTTTAAGCACCAAGGGGCCTTTCCTTTCTACATTGATTTCTTTGTTAACCACTGCAAAAGACCTTCATGGCACATAAATTGTAATATTCTGCACTGTTTTTTGTTTTTTTTCTCAGCATGTGGTCTTTCGACTGAAACCTGCCATGTTTGAAACCGCATTTTGATGTGTATTTTTGTTAATGTGTGCTTGCGGCTGTGCCTGGTCCACTTTCCTTTTGGTGCAGAAAGGTTGTCATTACTCTTATGTAATGGCACAGTTTCAGTCTCGAGCTGTGTTAGAAATCGCCTCTTATACCCTCATTCACAATACCCTGCATTAGTCCACTAATATAGTCCACTTTTGATGGAGTGAATGAAAACGAGTGAGAGAATTCGGACAATGAGTGAGCCGGAAGGGCTGCTGCTTTTGCATAGTTTGATGTTTAATAATCATTTGAAAATTTGCAATCTGGCAGCTCCAGTAGTAAGATGAAAAGATTTATTTTGAACTCTCTCATGGAAGCTAGCATGTATAAACCTTAATTAAACAATTTAATAATCAAATAAAAAGGAATTTATACATGTATGATATTACGCTGTACCCACATTGGGCCAGCGTTTTGGAAAAAGGATGGATGGATGATTCAGCTGCGGGCGCCATGTTCTGGTGAGACACAGGAATTCATTTGGCACAACCCTCACAGTGCATTATGGGTATTCTCTAGCCATTGAGTATACATTAGTTCCACACTCATTATTGTGGTGCATTATGGGATTGAATGAGTGCGCTCGATAACTTCCACCATGGTTTCGAACACCACTACAAATGGTTGTCCACTCAAATAGTGCCCTATTTAGGGTATAGGGGGCAGTTTCGGACACAGCCTCAGTTTTCCCATTATGCTATTTAACTTCCTATGAAAAGACACTACACTCTTAAAAAATAAAGGTTCTTTATTGGCATAAAAAGATCCATGGAACTTTCCATTGCACAGAAGTTTCTTTATAGTGAAAAAAGGTTCTTTAGATTATTGAAATGTTCTTTACACTAAGAAAAACATGTTCAACCAAAATTGTTCTTCTATGGAATCGCTGTGAAAATGTCCTTTTGGAACCGTTAGTATTTTAAGAGTGTACTGTCCATCTATTTGCAGGTCAAACATACACATATACAGACCCTTCTGTATCTGTTTATAGCTCTAACCAAAATAATCAGATGTCGAACCAAGTGCACTATAGTGAGTCACCTCTGTTGCCTTTAAAAATATATATTTTGTCAGGAATTCAAGTTCATCACATCTTGTTTGTTGACTCCATTTATCACTCTGTTGACTTGAACGCATCGGCAAACTCACCCGACTCGATTTCTACCACATCTGTGACAGACTCATCCAGAATTTAGGGTCTGTGTCTGAAGTAAGCATGTTCCCTCTTGTGCTATCTTTAATTTGAATAGAATCTTATTGCCTATAGATTCCGTTATATGTATTGAGTTTCTTTTGTCTTAATGCCTCAGATACCAGACCAAAGAACCTGCACATGTCCCCCTTACACAGTGGATTTGTTGCTCATGATTTTTGTTTTTTTTTATCATTTTACACTGATAATACTTGACTCTCTGCAGTACTTGCTTTTACGAAACTTTCCCCACAGTTGACCTTTTTTGTAGAATTTATCAAATTGTTCCACTAAGTAAATAGCTAGTTGTGTTTAAATTTGAAAGTGCCTTACATGAATTGAGATGTGAAGAGTCACGGATGTGAGCCCACACAATGTCACTGATTTTGCACACACCCGCTGTTGCTCTGTGCATTGATGTGTCCATGAAGTATTAACGGCTCTTGCTTTGGAATATGTTGATTAATACAGAGGCTGATTGAAATTTATGAAAATATATATTTTTTCAGTGTCAAATGATTTCAGTGATGCCCCCATTCTATACTGTGTTATACAATAAATTGTTTGTATAAATGTAATGCATTTGTCTTTTTTATACAAAAAAAGAGGGTTATATTTTTTATTTGCTAAAATGCTAGTTCACCCAGAAACAGAATTTTCAGTTTTTGGATGTACTACCCCTTTTGGTTGATCCAAGTATAATATATTGTTATTGTTATATAAGTTATTGCTCCAAGCATTATATATATAGCTTTGATTTGTTTGTATTATTTTAGTTAGTATTGTATTTCTTTTTAGTAATTTTAGTACTTTAACTTTAATCATTT
>RJVU01047220.1:2783597-2808871 GCA_003731715.1 Anabarilius grahami | reverse complement strand
TGACCACCAGAGATGCTAGGCATCCACGAAAAAAAAAAAAAAAAACTTTTAGGTTTGTCAAAGTTATCGTGTTCAGTTAAGATATTAATTAAATGCTTTGGATATTATGACAATTTCTATACTAATACAAAAGATTACTTTTCAGGCTTATAGATCAAATATTACATTATTATTATTATTATTATTATTTTTATCACACAGCATTGTTCTTTTGTATGTGTCTTTAAATGACTAATGTAAAAACCGACTAAATGACAAACTTTAGTATTCATACTTGACCTTACTTATATTGGCCTGGAGAGGGCGCTCTAAGTACACAGTTTTTACAAAGTGGTAGCCCTTACTACAGCTCATTCCTGTCAAGTACATATCATATTACAAAAGAAGGCTATAAAGTTTTTTTTTTTTGTTTTTTTTCCCAGATTACCTTTCATAATATTTACATTGCTTTACAACTTCCAAATTCATTTAGCCCCCTATGGGACTAATTATAAAATCACAGCTATAAAAAATAAATTACTATATTTTACATATATTTAAGACTAAAATCATTTTTCAAAATTAGTTTTCTTCATCTGACCTTTGACCCCTTTTTTTAGGGTGCCGTCATTTATAACTGACTTTGTCCTATTAGGGTAAATTATTTTTGGCAAATTGTCTGAAAATTCACACACATTCAAATCCATTTTCACTATCTGAAAAGTAGTAAAACAGTCTAAGTGTTTCAAAAAATAAATAAATAAATAAATTGAAAATTAAAAAAGCTTGACTCAAATTCAGATGCAACTTCACTGCCTGGAAAGTAGTGAAACCATGTCTTTGTTTCAAAATGCATTAAAAACATTGTCAATTGTCGATAATTTGATTTTTAACTGTTTTGTCATCATTTTTGGAGCATTCCTGCTTTTCAGTATTGAGGCCAATAGACAGTGGCATCTTTCCTGACCTCTGGTTGTAGAATGGATCACATTTTCCAAACTGGCATAGGATAATGTGCCAAAATGCCTGACTTCCACAACAATCTATGACTTATATTCTGCATAGCTGTCATTACCCTCACTGCTTCTATCCTCCATGATCTTCAAATTCTTCCTTTCTTACTACAAACTTATTTTCTGATGCACTGACATCACTATCATCAATACTTTAATGAAAAGATACAGCTTTTCCTCTCTGTCTTCTATAAAACCTTCTAAAATCAACCTAAACACAGGCAAAATGCTATTATACTGCCTGCCAGTACTGAACAATGCAGTGCAGCTACACAGAAAATATCTAGCCAATAAAAGGACTTTGTCATTTATGCATAACGCACAGATTTTTTGGTCTTTGAGTTATTGTTTTTACAAAATGTGCATTAAAAATGACCAAAACTTTAGAAAACATTTGGATGTACAATGATATATATATATATATATTTGGGTTGAATATTATTATTGTATTTTAAATGCAATTTTCTTCACGTCATTTATAAATGACAATGTCCCATAAAGGTTAGAACCAGTTTGGGAGTTTTGATTTACCTCAAAAACACAATTTTCATCCTCTATCCTGTCAATGATAAAAGTCACGGTATGAGTCACAAAACACGTTTCACACATGTATCCTTCATATAGTATGTTTCACCCTGTATCCAAGACACAGTGTGTGACTGCATCTGGATTTCCAAGAATATTTTCCACATTATTTGACAACATACTATGAAGCCAACTTTACATTTTCATGAACGCTCTTCCTTAATTCTGATGAAGAAATAACTTTTCATGCAAAAGAAAAAAGACAACCAGTCTGACACTTTCACAAAAGGTCTTTTTTTTTTTTCAAAGGTTTCCTTGTTAGCTTTCCTAGAAATGTTTAAGGATAACATCTAAGGTCCAGCTGGCCTTCAAACATGCATGCTCATAAGTATTGACTGATTAGCTGGCTCAGATTTTAAAGGGGTG
This sequence comes from Anabarilius grahami, assembly GCA_003731715.1. Classification (NCBI taxonomy): domain Eukaryota; kingdom Metazoa; phylum Chordata; class Actinopteri; order Cypriniformes; family Xenocyprididae; genus Anabarilius; species Anabarilius grahami. The sequence goes on along the minus strand of RJVU01047220.1, from coordinate 2,806,928 downwards.
GTTGATTATGATTTCAGTTAGTGTGTAATGTTGCTGTTTGAGCATAAACAACATCTGCAAAGTGACGACGCTCAAAGGTCAATGCAAAGGGAGATATTTTCTTTTACAGAATTTTCTGTTTAAGGACTACAACAAACTGCTGGTAGGGACAACAATGAGCTTCTTCCCGGGTTAGTGACATCACTAACCCTAAAATTTACATAAACCCTGCCCCTGAGAACACGCAACAAAGGGGCTGAGGCCATGTTGGGCTGCTTTAGAGAGGAGGAAGAGTTGTTGTAGTAAAGTGTTGTTATCATGCTGTCATTTTACGCCGGACTGCTTCACAAACAAGGGTCAATTCAACGCTGGATTTGCACAAAAGATTAACATGACAGCACATGCAAGTCGATGAGTTGAATCAACTCATAAATGTATCCACTAACCATTCAGAAGCGTCCTGTTTCATTCTAAAAGTTGTAACTACTTCCTGAGTCTCTCCATCAGTGTCCAACTCAACAATGTAAGGCTGAACACCGTTACTGACCATGGTCATTTTGTCTACGTGAGATTCTCCAGCTTTGTTATTGAGCAACCGAAGCTCAAGCTGTTAAAGCTCCGCCATCTTCTGGAAAGAGGGCAGGGAGCAGCAGCTCATTTGCATTTAAAGGGACACACACAAAAACAGCGTGTTTTCGCTACACCCATATAGGGGCAAATTTGACAAGCTATAATAAATGATCTGTGGGGTATTTTGAGCTGCAACTTCAGACACATTCTGGGGACTCCAGAGACTTATATTACATCTCGTAAAAGGTGCATTATAAGTCCCATTTAAAACCCTCCCACTGGTCAGAATGAATTGGAGGACAGGACTGAAGTGTGCTACTTTTTAAAAAGCAAATCTGTACTTCTGTGAGCAGGTTTTAGGCTTTTCCCGGGTTATCAGCATACTCTGATGTGTGTGAAGTGGTGTGTGGGAGCGCCTAGGCTCTGGGCCGCGCACACAGATCAATGAGTGCGAGAAGAGATAACCTTTCTCTTTCATCTCTCTGTTTTTATAGGAATCTCATTCTCTTTTTCTCCCTCTGTTTGCCAATCGGACAAACATAGCCTTTTACCCCATTCACTCATGGGCTGCTGTTAAAATGACGTGCATGAATGGGTGACCTTTGACCCTGAGCAAAGTAAGCTAGTTAGAAGAGTTTCAGGGTGCCCCTTGCAACGTGTTTGTGTGTGTGTGTGTGTGTGGAGATTTTATCAGCTTTGTTCAAGCAATAAACATACTGGAGTATACGTATATATGATGTCTGATGATTTGTGCCTGTCTTATTTTGGCTATATGTTTAAGTTCCTGTCCCTCAGGGTGACATTGAGCATACAGTTATTTGAGTGTGGGTGTTTATGGGGTGAGAGGAGCAGCTGAGAAGTGTTGTGAAACTTTGTCGGTCAAAGGGAACACACTGCAAAAGAGGATGGCAGTAAATTGAGGTGAGGGGTCTGAGCTGTCACCTCTAGAAATGGGGAAAAACAGACACACATGATTCAGGATAATGTACACAGCAGGCAAATACATTTATAACCAAAAAATGGTTTCATAACCTTATTAGAGAGCATGAGAGGTAAAGAGAAAGAAAGACAAAGCACAGAACAAATATTTCTGAGATTAGCCAATCAGCTGAATGAATATGGTCACACTGGTATGTGGAAGCAAATGTTCAGTTCAAGCTCATTTTGGGAAACATTCTTACTAAATTGGACAAAATATTCAAATCACAACTTTTAATGATGGAAAATATAAACTTTTTTATGACATACTTGACACGAAAAATTTGCCATTTATTGAGAAATAATCTGTCTGTTTTCTTCTTTTTCTTTCTTTAATCAAAATATTTCAAACACAACATGGCTGCATCTGAAATCACATACTGTCTTGAGTAGGTACTTATTCTGAATAAGTAATTACTTTGCGACCTCTAAAAAGTATGTTCTATATAGTATGAATGTGTGTAGTATGAATGTAATCCGGATGTACTACATTGTGACCTACCAGCGTCAGTTACGTTGCTTCACTTCCATTCACAAATCGTCTCCCATGGCCTCATGGGATAGTAAAGTGTCACACTTCAGAATCTCGAAGTCATCCAGGTACTTTTTGCCTACTCTTTGAGTTATGTGAATTCAGACATATTTTGTCACATACTGTTTTTCGCCTACTATATAGTATGGAAGTATGCGATTTTGGATGCAGCCCATGTTTATTGGGTCCTGTCCCAAATGATACTTCATCTTTAGTAATATCCCTTTAAGATATTTGCTTAATGACATCTCCCTCCAGGAAGTTACATCATCTTGGAGTGAAAACAGTAGCACAAACCTCAGTAAGTGTCAGCAATGGATCAATTCCCTTCAAGCTGAAGTTCTCTTATTAAAGCTAATTGTCAGTGCCTTAATGGGTAACTTTATCTCTTGTTAATTTGTGGCCTTTGTAAGATGTTTCTGAAAGTCTGTAAGTCCAAGTACCTTTAGAAATACCTTCTTTAAGGGATAATTTACCCAAAAAAGGAACATTTCCTTACTTTTTTAATTCTGTGGAACACAAAATAAGATATTTGAATGTTGATTGTACATTTTTTCCCCAAAAAATATCTTCTTTTGTGTTCCACAGAAGCAAGAAATCCATACACTTTTGGAATGACATGGTGAGAAAATGATTATTTTCTCAACATTTTTTTCAACTATTCCATTAAAATATTACATAAACATATTAATTGTTTAGAAGTTAACTGTGCAAGTTAAATGAAATCCCCTTGCGGTCATTGTTAATGTGTCTTATGTACAATGTAGAAATGTGTTGTGCATAAAATCCCATACTGAACTGTAATGCTACAACTTGTCTCTTTGTTGTAGTGACTGTTATGTAAAATTATCTGTTTTGCACTTGCACAGTTCTGTTCAGATTATTGCATGCTGTGAATAAATCATAACCTTGGCTAAGGCTGTATTTGTTCTGTTAGCACTGCTGAGCGTTTTGATACGTTTTGGACATTTCTGTTGCCTTGTGTTAAAACAGGTCTATCTGATATGATGGTTCTATGCCTTGAATGCTCATGCTATGGATTCGCAGCATGTTCCTCCTCCTCCCTCTGCTTATCTTTTGCCAAGAGCACACAAAGGGCATGTCTCAACACTCCGCACTCTTTTCCTTTTTTCCTAAGGTTATTCAATTCTTCTAAACAAAGAGATGTTTCTACTGCCCTGTGTCCATGGAGTCGTGAGTCATGAGGGAAGACTGGGGTGAGTTTTGGTCTAGTGTAGCCCGAGGCATGCTGGCATTGCCAATTCCCACTGCTGTATCACCTGAGTTCACCTGTGGCTGCTGTGGGCATACAGAAACATACATCAGCTCCAACAATTTATATGTAAAATGGGTATGATCTGATTTGTACTATTGTTTTTCCATGCAATCAGTTGATTTTAGACATTCACATTCTCATAATGTGTGTTTTTGCCATGATAAATTGTTGTAGATTATTCTGTTTTCAGATATTGAGCTCCTTTCCTGGCTTACTATGCCAAAATGCAAACCGTTTGTAGTTCGATTCCATTTGTGTGTCTGTGGCACATTCAAAACTCTATCAACCAATAGAATTTAACAGTCAAGTTCTGGGGGTGAACATCCTGTTTATTTTCTCCATAGGGGAATTGATTTTTAATGATAACTGTTGACTTTAAAATACCTATGGAAAAAAAAAATAACAAGGAAAAGTGGGCAGGCTCTGTTGCACTCTATAATGTGAGTTTGGGGCAGAGCTATTTGTTTGCCTGACCAATTCACCCTTCACCAGGAGCTTGATTGACAGGTGATCTGACCAATCATAATGCAGAATCCACCATTTTGGGTGACAAACAAACCAGACAGGTTTAGTAGATTAACGGTGGACTTGATTATCGGTGGACTTGAACTTGAAAAATGGTGTATTGACGTCTTTCCGCAGTGGAAACAACATACCTTCTGATGTTCATTCATGTTTATTTAGTGCAAAAACTAGGAAAAGATGATCAAATTAAAGAGTCACAAAACACTATTTATTGTTTGAATTTATTTTTTTTAAAAATGACAAAGCTAAGACTTTGCGCCTTGTCAGGGTCCTCATTATCAGTGTCCTCTCTGCAATGTATTTTTCACTGTGTGAGAACATGAAGTGTGCCCTGAGAGCGCCATGGCTTGTCGGACGTAGCAACAGTAACTAAGGTGGGTGGGTCTTTGCGTAGGGTCAATTGAAGACAAGGGAGTGATCAGTAGACCTGTTTGAATACAGTCATTATTTTTGCCATTTTGTTTGATGGTGGTAGGCGTGTCGAAATTGCAAACTTTATTTTTTAACACTGCTGTCATTATACTGTACTTGTCTTACAGTTGTAATGGAATTGAAGTATTTAAGTTGTGTAATTTGGGTGAAAAGGTCCAGATAGTGTCCAAAACTAACACTTGGCAGGCAAATGCGAGTAAAATGGGCTTTGGTTGGCAGATAATTTTATTAGGAACTGCAGATAATACATGGTTTGGAATTGAATAGTGAACAATCCTTACTTATATGAAATATGTGCATTTACTTAAAGGGGCAATTCAACGCTGGCAAGATGAGCTTTTAATAAAACTTGGCTGTCTACACTTATATTCAGCAATATTACTGATTTGATTGCACCGACACTATTGGATGAAAACGGATCATTTTGCATCATCCGGCGGACTTTTGCTGACAAATAAATGGGTAGATCTGGGTGCAAGTAACTTGGAGAAAGAGTATACATTGTTCATTTACATATAATACCAACATTGTAACAGTTTCAAAGCTGGTTGAAAACTGGCAAATATGTCCTTTAAGTTGTGTTTCTTTAATTAACTTTGAACTTCTTCAAGTAACTTTGAAACTTTGTTTATTTTGTCTCTAGACTTCCATGTGAGATATATATATACAGGTCCTTCTCAAAAAATTAGCATATTGTGATAAAGTTCATTATTTTCCATAATGTAATGATAAAAATTAAACTTTCATATATTTTAGATTCATTGCACACCAACTGAAATATTTCAGGTCTTTTATTGTTTTAATACTGATGATTTTGGCATACAGCTCATGAAAACCCAAAATTCCTATCTCAAAAAATTAGCATATTTCATCCGACCAATAAAAGAAAAGTGTTTTTAATACAAAAAAAGTCAACCTTCAAATAATTATGTTCAGTTATGCACTCAATACTTGGTCGGGAATCCTTTTGCAGAAATGACTGCTTCAATGCGGCGTGGCATGGAGGCAATCAGCCTGTGGCACTGCTGAGGTGTTATGGAGGCCCAGGATGCTTCGATAGCGGCCTTAAGCTCATCCAGAGTGTTGGGTCTTGCGTCTCTCAACTTTCTCTTCACAATATCCCACAGATTCTCTATGGGGTTCAGGTCAGGAGAGTTGGCAGGCCAATTGAGCACAGTAATACCATGGTCAGTAAACCATTTACCAGTGGTTTTGGCACTGTGAGCAGGTGCCAGGTCGTGCTGAAAAACGAAATCTTCATCTCCATAAAGCTTTTCAGCAGATGGAAGCATGAAGTGCTCCAAAATCTCCTGATAGCTAGCTGCATTGACCCTGCCCTTGATAAAACACAGTGGACCAACACCAGCAGCTGACATGGCACCCCAGACCATCACTGACTGTGGGAACTTGACACTGGACTTCAGGCATTTTGGCATTTCCTTCTCCCCAGTCTTCCTCCAGACTCTGGCACCTTGATTTCCGAATGACTTTGGACCACTGAGCAACAGTCCAGTGCTGCTTCTCTGTAGCCCAGGTCAGGCGCTTCTGCCGCTGTTTCTGGTTCAAAAGTGGCTTGACCTGGGGAATGCGGCACCTGTAGCCCATTTCCTGCACACGCCTGTGCACGGTGGCTCTGGATGTTTCTACTCCAGACTCAGTCCACTGCTTCCGCAGGTCCCCCAAGGTCTGGAATCGGTCCTTCTCCACAATCTTCCTCAGGGTCCGGTCACCTCTTCTCGTTGTGCAGCGTTTTTTGCCACACTTTTTCCTTCCCACAGACTTCCCACTGAGGTGCCTTGATACAGCACTCTGGGAACAGCCTATTCGTTCAGAAATTTCTTTCTGTGTCTTACCCTCTCGCTTGAGGGTGTCAATGATGGCCTTCTGGACAGCAGTCAGGTCGGCAGTCTTACCCATGATTGCGGTTTTGAGTAATGAACCAGGCTGGGAGTTTTTAAAAGCCTCAGGAATCTTTTGCAGGTGTTTAGAGTTAATTAGTTGATTCAGATGATTAGGTTAATAGCTCGTTTAGAGAACCTTTTCATGATATGCTAATTTTTTGAGATAGGAATTTTGGGTTTTCATGAGCTGTATGCCAAAATCATCAGTATTAAAACAATAAAAGACCTGAAATATTTCAGTTGGTGTGCAATGAATCTAAAATATATGAAAGTTTAATTTTTATCATTACATTATGGAAAATAATGAACTTTATCACAATATGCTAATTTTTTGAGAAGGACCTGTATATAAGGCAAGGGAGGCAGCGCCTCCTCAAAAAAAAAAAACTGAATGAGAAAATTAATCGATATTACAAAAAATAAGACAATTCAAATATTACAAAATGTGACATTAAAAAGTGTAAAAGTCACTCATTTTTATAAAGTAACAGTGTCCAACAGCGACACTAGCAGGAGAAGTTACAGCGGGAGTCTTGCCTCCTCTGTCCCCTTTGCTTTAAAGCAGACAGCCTAATGCATGTGATAGGTTTAGTCGAGGGTAATCGAGAATGAATGGTGGAAAGTCACGTGAGAGAAGGCAATGCCTCAATCGCACTTTGATTGGATGTGATCGGTAATGACTGGATATGATTGGTTCACACGATAAATCCTGCATTTTGTTTTTGTGCGTGTTCTCATTGGCCTGAATGAAGACAATGATGCCGTTAATGGGAAGACTAATTAAAAAGTAAGTAAACAACTCATCCATTTCACCACTTTATGTCAAGTCAAAATCAAACTTGAAATGGCCTGAAAACATGATGACTCCGGGGGTTTTTAGTAAGCAATCAGCTTGGGGAAATTAAATGTACATCTTCGTGTCTGTCTGTGACCAGTGTGTACAAGCTTGGTGAATGACTATTAAAAAGAAAAGCTTCACAAATAATATATATTGTTTAAATTATTACTGCCTTTTGGAATAATTGTTACTTATTATATTGGAATAAATAAAAAAATGTGTAAAAACACTAACTTGATTTATACTTAGTTTTAATAAATAGAACATTACATAGTTATTGCAAAAAATACAAAATAGAATTGTATTTGGTCTCTCTTTTTTATGTATGTTTTATTCACATTTGACATAAATTTATATTTGATTTTTTTTTTTTTTTAGTATATAAAAAAATGTGAGGACTTTGCCTCCTCATTAAAAAATAAAATAATACATATATATATGACTCTACTAATTTAAGCTCTGTTACTGGGGGCAGGTGGACACATGGTCAGTTTTTACTGATTGATCGTGTCCTTCTGTAACCCTCTGACCACATGGCCCCAAGCGTGTGCTACCCACAACTACAAATCACAGTTATACGGCCAGATACAGTATGTTCATGTGTGTGTGTGTGTGCACTGAATTTGTAAAGCAAAATCCTGCAGGACATTCACACTGTTGTGCACATGAAAGTGTCACGGCAGTTTTCTGTCAACCTGCTCTCATAACACTACAGCATGCTCTCATTTTATAGCCGTGGCGCTCTGTGGCTAGTGTGTGGAATAGGTCTGTAAATCGTTTTAAAGGCTGCCTTTCATTTAGCGCTCAGACATTAGTGTCGCACAGCCTCTGGTTCATTGTTGACATGTAGCGATTCTATTGCTGCATATGTGAAATGTGGAATGACTAGGTAAGTTGGTTGTGTTGAATTATTAATAAGGTGTAGCACTGCCAATAAAACATCTACGAAGTCTTCTTCGCCACAGCTTCCCGTTTGTTAATTCTATGAAACATTCTTTTCAAAACAACTGAATACTCGAGTGCTTTTCTTTTTTTCTTTTGCTCTCCAACTTATTGTTATTGACTTGAACCTTTCTGGTACACAAGTCACAGAAATAGAGAATCGCTGGAAGCTCTCTCTGTCTCATATTAGAGTACTACCAGGTTCAGTCAAGGTATTTGAGCACGGCGTAAGTGAGCCGTTCCAGGACTGGAAGATTGCTCCCATAGCTATTGGAACACTCTATGTGCATGTGCCAAACAGCTCTCAATCTGCCAAATAACTCTGCTGTTGGCAAAACCCTAAACATAAACCTTCCCCCTAGCACATGTGCTGAAAAGACCAGAAGGCTGGTTTATGCTGGTTAAAGCTAGATTGGTGCTGGTCTTGCTGGTGGACCAGGATAGTGGTGGGCAGGGGAAGCTGGCTGACAGCATGGATTTCTGATTTGTTTTGCTGGTTGGCCAAGTTGGTTAAAGATTTATGCACGGGGGTCTTGTAGATCTATGCTCCAACATTTTCATTGGGGCTAGTTGTCACATGTTATTTTTTATATGTTGTAATTTTAAAGAATTTATTCATTTAATTTGTTGGTCAAAACAATTATTTCATACAGTATCTTTTTATCCAGAGACAAAAAATAATGCCTGTCAATGGTGAGTGAACAGATAGTAATATATACATATAAACACATTTAAAAGTTTTGAGTCAGTAAGAATTCTTTTTTAAAGCAATTAATACTTTTGAGTAAGAATGCATTAAATTGATCAAAGTGATAGTAAATAGTTTTATATCTATCTCATATATATATATATATATATACACATTTTATTTATTTTTTTTGAACTTGCTAAGAAATGTTTATTGAACTGCAAATTGGCATATCAAAATTAATTCTGAAGGATCATGTGACACTGAAGACTGGAGTAACGACGCTGAAAATTCAGCTTTGCCATCAATAAATTACATTTTAAAATATATTAAAATAGAAAACAGTTATTTCAATTGGTAATACTATTTTACAATATTACTGTTTTTACTGTATTTTTTATCAAATAAATACAGTCTTGTTGAGCATAAGAGACTTCTTTCAAAAACTTTTGGAGCTTTAGCAGGTCTTTTCAATATGGTACTGTAACCCGCTCATTCCTCCGTCAACACTCAACACGTCTTCTGGAAAAAGTGGTGCACACAACCAGAGGACAGACAGGATACTGTTGTTAAAAGTCACTGCAATCCTCAAGTCAAACATGGCTTAATTCCACTGCTTTGCAAAGCTTCAAGCTTCATAACTTAAATGTTGACTAACCCTGCTGAACAGACCAGCTTTAATGCCCATGCTGGTTTGGTGCTTCTCTGTTCACCAGTAAAATGTAACTGTTGAAGCAGGGCTCACCTAGGTATTCTGGTTTAGCTAGATAAAGGGTTAGTTCACCCCAAAATTAAAATTATTCCATAATTTACTCACCCTCAAGCCATCTTAAGTGTATATGATTTTTTTTCTTTCAGTCAAACACAATCAGAGTTATATTAAACAAATATTCTGGCTCTTCCAAGCTTTATAATGGTAGTGAATAGTATCTGAGGGTGTATTCACACCAGGAAAGTCCACTAGTTTATTTGCTTTGGTCCGGACCAAATACAATGTTGATTTTTTTTTTTTTGGTGTGGTTTGCTTTCACACTGCCCTTTTTGCAAGTGAACCAAAATTTGTAAACAAAACCACATGTGTGCTAAGGTCATCCATTCATTGGACAGAAATTCTCAAGCAGGGAACCGTACCAGAGTTCGTTTGGATCTCTTCAGCTGGATCTCGGTACGGTTATTTGGTCCGCACCCGAGTGCGATTGCTGTATTCACACCTGCCCAAAAGATCTGCACCAAGGGAGGATACTACCTTGAGTTCGATTCAATCGAATCAAACAAGACAGGTGTGAATACACCCTGAGATTTTGAAGCCCAAAAAAATCACATCCACCTATCATAAAAGTAATCCATACAGCTCCAGGGAGTTCATTAAGTGTTTTTGTAAGAAAAATTCCATAACTCCATAACATATAGACTATAATCACTAGCTTTCGGTAACGTTAGTCCGCGCATTCACAAGAGAGTCGAGTTCTGGCGTATGACGTAGGATATTCTCGTTTTAGACTTCTAATTCATGACCAGTGTTTTGTTTTGCTCTATCGTCTGCGCTTCCGTGTTCGTCAATATGTCAGGTCAAAGTTCACTCTTCCACCAGAATCGTCTCGTGTACGGAAGCCAGGGATTCTAGTTTATAAAGTTATAAATATGTTTATTTGTCTTACAAAAACACATCGCTTTGCTTCTGAAGGCCTTTATTGACCCCCTGTTGCCGTATGGATTACTTTTATGATGGATGTGCTTTTTTAGGTATCAAAAAATTGGTTACTATTCACTCCCATTATAAAGCTTGCAAGAGCTAGAATATTTTTAATATAATTCCGATTGTGACTGAAAGAAGATAGTCATACACACCTAAGATGGCTTGAGGGTGAGTACATTATGGGATCATTTAATTTTTTTAGGTGAACTAATCGTTTAAGCAGAATTTCGGGGACACCACTACACCACACTCAAAAAAATAACTCTTTGAACGAACATAAAAAAATCATTATTTTAAGTTGCTAGTTAAATTAAGTTGCTTTATTTCAGCATTATGCAATTCTGTTATTCCAATTTAATGTACTTACGTTGGGTCAACTTAATTTATTAAGGTTGATTCAACTTATTTACTATGGTTGGGCACAGCTTAATTTAATAGTGTCATCCCAACTAATTTGCAATGTTTTGGACCAACTCATTTACTTAAGTTGATCCAATCTATGCAATTTAAGTTAGCCTAACAAAAGTGCTTAATGCTGAAAGAAAGCCATTTAATCATGCGGAAATCCTTTCCATGATTTAATTACATTAATTCAAAGAATAGCTTTTGAGTGTTAATAAATTAAAACCTTTTTACCATACAGCACCCAAAGTTACTAAATAGTGGTCTTTGGTAAAAAGTTTGTGCAATATCTTAAACTATGAGTGATTTTTGACAGCTGGTTGTGCTGTGTCTGCTCTTGTTGTAACCATTACAAGAAGGTTGTTTTGAGTATGATCTACTTCATTTAAACCCATCACAAAACCTCTACCCAGAAAGCAACATACTGAGTGTTATATATTGCAGTAAATGTTTGTGTATGCAGCACAATTTTATTCGGCTCAAGCTCTTTGCCTCAGTAGTGAAGTCTGTGACTGATTAAACAGGCTGAAAAGATCCCTAACCTTTTTCAACCTAGTGAAGGCGTCAGCCAATTGGTTTATGACCTTCAGTTACAAACAAACTGAACCTTCTTTTTTTTTTTTTTTTGGCACACTCATTATTAAAGATCGTCTCCCACTGTGTGGATTGAAAAATGTGTACTTGGTAATTGCGTCTTGTGCGGTATGCATTAGCATCAGTTGAATTAATTAAAATGATTAAATATTCATGAGCCCCATGTAGAGCGTTTTTTTTTTTTTTTTTNTCAGAAAGACTAACTGTTTGTACTCATGTAAAGCTACAGTACCACGATGGACAACTAGGTGATTTTCTCATTCAGTGCACGTGTTTTTATATGGAAAAAGTCCCAGCAGACCTCTGAAGTGACCGCAGTGTGACAGACCTGTGTATGACCTTTGATCAGGCCAAAATCAAATAAAAAGGCTCATCCCCCGCATTACCACCTAACCAGTTTTTCTGATCAGGGATTACTCTTTTATACATAAACAGACACAGACATTCCACAAATCCCACTGCCAAACTGCCGGTGAGCAATGAAAGTTTAGGACACGTGGGGATGAAATTACAGGCTGATCTGATATGGGTGTCACAGGGTTCACTGCATAGCACTCCAACTCCTTATAGCTCCACGTCACAGCTGGGATACTGGGAAGTGGAGCTTGACACAAGGTCACATAAGAGCTTAATGGGGCCGTCTAGACTTTCCAGGAATTCAAATGTGTTGCAAAGGATGTTAACACAAAGCAACGGCAATCGCAACATGGTCAACTTTCAAAGGCTCATGTGTTTTTAAAATTCACAGGGATTTACATTTCTCTGTAAACTACACACAGAGTCAGAGCGCACACATGTACACTACGGACATTCTGTAGTTGCCATGGAGCTGCTAAAAATGATCTTTAATGCCAGCGTTCTTTTATTAAATGATAGCATGCTAATGATAACGTGGAAATACAGTATATGTCACTGTTAATAGATAATGACAGTTTATGTATGTATATCCACTGTTTAAAAATATTTTATCAAATCAATTCAAGTAACATCTAATGTAACTGTTTTTGTTCAAGTTTAATACATATTTTATTATTCATCAATTATGATCCTCTAATCTGAAAGCAATTTTAACTTTAAAAATAAACGTTAATATTGTGCAATTTTATTAGAATTTAAAATAACTGTTTTCTATTTTAATATATTTTAAGATAATGGTTTGGTGGAGTTCTTTGATGTTTAAATGAAATAGCAACTATAGTGTCTTTTTCAAACTATAGAGTCTCTATTTCATTTTAAGTGTGCTTTATTGGCATGATAAAAACTGTACATTTATACTGCCAAAGCAAAGGCAGCTAGGCTGCGTACAAAATGTAACCCTTTTACGCATGGAGGGCAGCCACGGCAGGTCAGGAGAGTCAGGCAGCCATGGCATTTTCCAAGTATTGATTTTAGATTGGGAGAATATTTTAATTGTTTCTGTTCTGACAGCCACAAGACCACCCTGAAAGTGGTGAGTGTGTGTTAGAAATCAGGAATGGTGAGAGAACATTGTGCTTGTTACGTTTTTCGCCTTCAAACAAAACTTGGGTCTTCAGCCAACAAAGTTTCTATTCTGTCTGGCTAGCATATGTCCTATAATGTGGCCCCAATGTATATTAGGTGGCCTTAACTACTATGTACTTACATTTAAATTAATCATTTGATACAATGCACTTATTGTGTACATACATGTTTTACATTGCAGGTATTTTTTTAAACACAAGTACATGTAAATACATCTGTAATTAATTTCTGTAATTACATTTATAATTACACTGTTGACACATCCCTTACACCTTAACCCACCCTTAAACCTACCCATACCACCAAACCTGTCCCTAACCTTATATCCCACCTCAAAAGCAACAAAAGTGTTTTGCAATACAATATGACCACTTTTTTGATGTAAGTACATAGTAGTTAAGGCCTCCTAATATAAAGCGGGACCCATAATGTTTACATGTTAAGTCAGTAGGCAGAGAGTAGGCGGTCTTTTGACCACGCATTTGACCACGAGTGTTTACACTATGAAATTAATCCGGTTGAATACGTTTTTGACTACCTCTGGAAGTGGTTGAAAGTGGACAAGCTCAAAACATTTTACACCACATTTACACCAGTATTTAGCGTTGCTTACTTGTGATCAGATCGACCAAAACACATCTTAATACCAGGTGTAAACAGAGCCATAGAGGAGAGCTAAATTTGTCCATTTTGAACATAATCAGAATTATCAGCTAATAGGGGGTAAATCAACATACTCTGGAAGAGTGAGTGTTTTCTACATAGTCTAAGTTGGGTTTCCACAGAGGGGGGGTCAGGGCTGGCAGATAACAAACGTAAATCCAAAACAGAGCAAAGGGTCCAAAGGGCAGGCAGCAGAGTATCGTAAACGAGGAACAGACAGGATCAGAAACAGGCAGACAAATAAGAATCAAGAACACTCAGAACTGTAACAAAAGTAAACTCATAACCTGCCTCTTAACTTTTTCATGTCTTCACTTAATATGCACTTTATCAGTAAGATAATTCATAATTCACTACCTCACATTGACATACTGAAAGTGTTAACCTGTTTGCACTTTTGCCTCTTGTACATTCCTGTGTATCTTAATATTTAAGACTACAGTATAATGCACATATGCACATTGCCTCTTGCACATCCCTGTGTATCTTAATATTTAAGACTACAGTTTACTCTCATGCACATTATTTTCCATTCTATATTTAATTCTACAGTATACATCTTCTTTTTTTTTTCATATTTTATTCTTATATTTTTATTGTTTACTTTTATTTAATTCCTTCATAGCTATAGTTATGTATATTCTCATCTGTGTTGTATTCTTTAATAATTGCACTGTCCATGGAGCGGACCTGACTCTCATTTCACTGCTGGTTATATATGCTCTATATAATTGTGCATGTGACAAATAAAACTCTTGAATCTTAAATCTATCTTAAAAAAAAAGTTAACAAGACCTCACAAAGTATGTGAGTGTGTGAATGGTTTAAATAGTCCAGATAATATGCTGCAGCTGGGTGTGGTGATTACTGATTGGTGAAGTGAGTGCAGGTGATTGCCACTGAGGATTGTGGGAAATGTAGTCTGGGAATGAACGGGAACGTGACACAATAATTGACTATGAATTCACTAAGGTTGGTTCACTGCTTTCTGGCTGGAAGAGTAGACTAAGGCTGATTAAAGCAATCTCTATAAGTGACTGTATGACACCTGGATAGGGGCCTGTAAGCAAATGGTCTGTTGTGTGTTACTCAATATATTTGAACGACTAAACTGATCATTTTATTTATCCTTTTAAGAAGGTCACATATATTAAATAATGTCAAAACATTTTTAATGTTCTTTTATTCTTTTCCAGAAGTTGTTAGAAGACACACAAAGTAAACATAACTTCATGCTCAAGCAAACAGAAAAAAACAGAAGCCTCAGTGTAAAAGTTGTGTGTGCAGCACACTGGCTTAGGCTAGTTTTTGTTTTTTGTTTTTTTTGTTTTTTGACATTTGTATAATTTTTTGTATAATAAATTCTGCAGGGAGAAAGCATGTCAATAGATGAAATGTATACAAATGTATATGTATACATGACACATCAATATAAGAAATGTCTGATTAACATCAGAAGAACTCTGATAAATAGAATTAAAATGCAAAGATCAGCACTTGGTATAACATGCTATCAAAACCTCTATCTATCATGTTAACAACTGACAAAGGCAAAGTGTGACAAATAGCACCTTTATAAAATATAACTTTATAAGTGTGCTACAAAAAAAAAAAGAAAGAAAAAAAAAGCACCAATGAGAGACAAAGTGAAACACAGTGATGTAAGATAAACCAGAGTGGTGTGTCAAGATCCCTATTGCTTAATGCTACAGTACACTAGAGAGTCAAACTCACACCTCTTTACAAAGGTGAAATATGATGACATCAAGTCAGATCAAGAGCGACTGATATATTGTCTCTGTTTCAAAGTTTACTGAGCTGCCTTTTTTGTTTACTGCCTACTTAGGTGCATTCAAGGGCAGCATTCTAAATTAAATAACTCATATGTAACTGATTTGCTCTCATGCAAAATGCACAGGAGATTTGACTTTGAGTTTGCCGTTAGCATGTTTTGCTAAGCTAATGATTTGATACTTTAATAAGCACAGAAAGGGCATACATATCAGGTAAGGTAGTACATTTTTTTAATTGAATGAATAAGTTAATTGTCATTTTGCCCGCATTCTCCACCAGTTTGGACAATTTTTCCACCCTCTGTCTTCTCTGTGAAGGATATATATGATATTGCTTTAATATTTGACTAAAAGAAGTTATCAGGTAAAGTACCAGTAGATGTGCGTAATATGCTGCCTATATAGTCAATGTCACCAGTTAACACTGTTAATGTGTTTATCCACAGTGTGCTGTTTTGTTTGAACTGATTGCGTAAAAGATCTGCTATGATGTAAATAATTATATGAAAGCATGGGAAAGAAAACAAATTACACTGGTCTTTGATTCCAGCAAGGCCTTGTTGATTTACTGCTCTCTAGATAGGAATGAAGCAAGGTGTGGCAAGAGAAGGCATGGTTTAGATTTACACACATGCAAACATGCACACACACTAAAGTAAACAGGTTTCAGGGCAGGGTGGGGCTCTTGGCCCAGGTGTAATGTGTCATGACTTTTCGGTGGTTACATTCCAAAATCATTACAATAACCTGCTCGTCTTTGAGTTGTTATGAATAGAAGATATAATCTATTACCACAAGGGAAGAGGAACAGAGAAGAGCAGAGAGTCACCGAAACTAGCAGACAGTGGAGACTGTCATAATTTTCCTTCTTATGGGCCGCCTCCTAAACAAAGAGCCATGGGTTAGTTGGAAGTGAGAGCTTACAGTGGGGTCCAAAAGTCTGAGGTGACATTGAAAATCTGGGATTCAAAATCCAGTTTAAACCTGGAAATGAACAAAAACATTTTAGGATTTATTTCTAGGTCACTAATCAATTATTTTTGACATTTGTAAAAACACGTGTTTTTCTTGCTTTTATTGAACCATAGAAGAAGACTGTTTACTCGAATTCCCATAATTGTGAACATTGATCCTGGAACAACATTTCAATCATCCAATCAGATTTGAGAGGCAAGTTTACAGTTTATGTCATGTTTAGGGGCTGTTTACATGACACTGTTTTCAACTAAAAACAGAAAAATTGTTCATTCATACAACAATGGCGTTTTGGTGGCCTGAAAACGCAAACTTTCAAGTGCACGTTTTTGAAAATGCTACTGTTGTCATCTCTGTGTAAACTGCAAAAATGCGAATCTGTGAAAAGGTGACGGCATGCACATGCGTACTACGTGTTTAGTCTATCCACCTTATTTTTCAAAGCAAATGTAAGGTGTTTTCTGTGAATGTGTGAGACTTCTGATTTATTAGCTGGTATAGGGAAATAACGAGAAGAATATCAAAGTGCAGTAAACTGTAAAAATAAGGTGGATAGTCATGCACATTTGGCGTGAGTGCTCTGTAAAAGAATACGTATGCACAGGCACGTAGTCTTTCTTTACAAAGTGACATGTACTTATCTGGCATAAGAATACAGCATCTTTAGTAATTTTTGCAGATCCGTGTGAATAGGGATAGTTTTGATAACGTTGTCATCTGTACAAAGAAAAAAAAACTGTTCCGTTAGTAGTACATTGTTGTCGTGTAAACTTACCCTTAGGCTTACAACCTTGTGTTTGGTGCTTCTACATCAGTGTTTAACAGGATATGTATGTGTTTGTTTACTGTGGGTGTGGATGTTACTCTTCTAGCTACACAAACTTCAACTTTGTCAAAACGCAATTCAAAATAAACAGAATTCCAATAGGGTCCTCGCACCACTGTGGTGCTCAGGCTCTAACGAAGCACTGGTCCACATTGCATTCTCAGGGCGGGAGCATAATATTGTGGGAAGGTAACCGTGATTTTGCCAAGACAGACATATTTTGTTGATCCTGGAACAACATTCCTGTCTGAAAATTTTGTATTAACCCTATCCCTGCCCCTAAAACTAACCCAACCCATAACTTATCCTAAAATCAAAGGGAAATGATAGGTGAATAACAATACATTTACATCTTCTATCTTTGTGTCCTTAGGCAGTTGTTTTCATCCTTTCATTTTAGTGAAACTGTATTCTTCATACAACCACATGAATTTCATAACTTCATAACAGTCACATACTGACAGCACGTGAGCTGAAAGAAAACTGTTAGTCCACCCACACAAAGTCCAGCTACAGACAAACAAATACATCCATCTATCCACACGCAGTGTTTGTTTTCCACTGAAGACAGAAATCCAGAAAGGTATGACTCTGGCATCCATATTAATCACTAATCATTGCCTCTTCAACGTCTATCGTTATGAATATATTAATTTATGCAGAAAACTCTCCTTCTGAGTGTTTGCATACACTGAAAAAATGGTGTAGAAACAATTTTCACGATTCAAATAAATGTAATTTTCAAATTTCTAACTTCTAAACTTAAATATTCATGAGCTTTATGCTGCCTTCACATAAAAATTTTTGTATAAAGAAGTTGCAGATGAACTCCCCCCACATGAAGCTGTAATTAAGATAATTTTGATTTGGGATAAGTCATTAACTTTCATCTTGGTGGAGGTTTTATTCATTTTTCCAAATACTGAACCTTGTTTGCGTTTGTCGTTTTGGTCATTTATGTTTACATATAACTGTAACAGTTTAACAACAACAAATCCATTATAATCTGCAAGCTGACTAGCTAAACAGCCGAATGGAGTCTGCAAGCATGGGTTATGGCTATATTCTGCATATTTTTTAGTTTTTCTTAATTGAATGTGACTGTAAATAACATTTGTTTTTGTATTCTATTGCTAGTATGTTTATGACTCTTTGTCTAAGTAGGATTTCCCTAAGAAATATGCTAGAATAAAGCACTTAAACATGACATACCAGTAATTAGATTTCAGAAATGGGTAGTCGAATCATTTTGATAGCATGTGAAAGAAGCATTAATGTCAAGTCAGTGGAAAGTTCTCATTATTACCAGTTACAGTGTTGGTAATGGGCAAAAAAGGCCATATGTGGTGTGCTGCTCCGACCTCAACCTCATCACATTAAATCCAGCTATTAATGAGTGATGGTGCAATAATCCTCAACATTGTGTGACCATAATACCACAGGAGACATTGTCCCGAGAAACAAGCTGGTCTCCATGGAAAGTATGATGCGTGTTTTGATAGGATTATGAGTGAGCTTCGGAAAAGGCTGTAACTCCTGGAAACCAGCCAATTGAAATTGAAGCCTGGTACATCAGCTTGAGGTAACATTAGGACACAAGCAGCTGATGAAAGATGGGAGCACCTCTGGATCCAGAATTCTTGTTATCGCAACCCGATCCAAACATGAAATGGGGTGAAATAATGTGGCATATACAACAAAATCACTGACTTTAGAGAGTCTAAACTTTTAATTCAGGAAGTCAAACAAATAGTACATTCAAGCCACCAAACATGGTGTGCTTCCCTCTTCCAACTCAGAGCCCAAAGCGTGTGGCACTTCTGCTCGTACAAACCATTGAGAGGATGGAGAGGAGTATGAGCGGGGCTGAGAACAGCGTGTGAAGCGGAGGAGTGCGGATGAATGGGGGAGCGGACACCCACGCAGACGTGTGGGGGATTTGAGTGGACGTCACAGGAACAGAGTGTGTGTGGGAGAGGAAAGGAAAAGAAAGTGGGCGTCTAGTAGGCTTGCTGCCACTGATGCTCTCATATAGTGTTTCTTCACTCTGTTCCTTCTGTTTCTTACAACCACCCTCTGAACTGGGTCAAAATATAAATTCATTTTCAATTCACAACTTCTTTTCATGGTTAATGTATAAGTTGTTATATATAACACAATATCTTGTCGATGTAAAAGTATCACTGTTCCATCTGTGCTGATTTTAAATGGTTGTTGTGCGGTATGTGTCAGACGGACATCTTTGGCTGTTGTGTTGCGTCTTGATGTTTCTTCAGCGCCTTGTGGGAATAATGGTAAAAATCCACCCAGTTTAATTCCCATAAATCATAAACGGTCTCTCCAAATGCGCAGTTCCAGATTTCCCCCTACTCTTATGCGGGAAGCCCCGCCCATGACTAGTAACGATCTGCCCTATTGGCATATACCAACCTGAGTGAGCCGCAGCAGTCCACCATTTATGTTGCTTTGCTATAGCAGCTAAAGATATACAATGTCTGTGCCATTACAAATATTCTGTTATTGGATGTACCAACGAACATAAGAGTCTCCGTAGACTCCCAGCATCTGATCCACTGAGGACACCATGGTTGAATTTCATTTATGAAGTAAATGTGCTGAAGGAAGTTAGTAGAGTGTTATATATTTGCAAAAATCATTTTATGCCAGACTGCTTCACAAACGAGGGTCAGTTCAATGCTGGATTTGCACAAAAGATTAACATGACAGTACATGATAGTCAATGAGTTGAATGAATCAACTTAACTCCACAACAACTACATAAATGTATCCACTAACAATTCAGAAACGTCCAGTTGCATTCTAAAAGTTGTAACTTCTTCATCAGTGTCCGACTCTGGTTTGAACAATGTAAGGCTGAACACCTCTACTGACAATTTCTGACATTTTAGCTGCTTGAGATTCTCCAGTTTTGTTGTTGTTAAAGCACAAGCTGTTAAAACTCTGCCCTCTTCTGGAAAGGCGGCAGCATCTCATTTGCATTTAAAGGGACACACACAAAACAGCATGTTTTTGCTCACACCCAAATAGGGGAAAATTTGACAAACTGTAATAAATAATCTGTGCGGTATGTTGAGCAGAAAATTCACAGATACATTCTGGGGACACCAAAGACTTATATTACATCTTGTGAAAAGGGGCATAATAGGTCCCCTTTAAAGGTGAAGTAAACAATTTCTGAGAATCATTGTTGAACACTGTTGATATTTGAAATCAACCCAAACAAACACACCCCTCCCTTCATTGCTCCACCCCCAAAATGGACGAACACGCAAGAGTGGATGTCTCTTTATCATAGCAGAAGCAAAGCAAAATAAAGCTTTGCAAAAAATAAAGTGAAGATGATGAACGAATGACATGGAAAAACAAAAAGTGAACATACAGTAGCTATATGAGCAAGAGTTCGTTGTTAGTCATCAGCAGCACACAAAACTCAAAACCAATGTTATTCAAGTATGGAGTAGAAACAACACAACTTTGGCATCCATTTTCAGGCCTTCCCGCTTAGGTCTCTCCAGCACTGCAAAGCTTTTGTAATATTAACTCAGGTCCTGGCTCTTGCCTGATCATAACCTTTCTTTTTTTTCCAGTGATATTCCTTGAGATACAAGAGAGACATTACAAAAGAGACTTTTTCTCTTTTGTAATGTCTCTCAGCCAGTCTTTCTTCAAATCTCCCTCTTGCTCACTCTTTCTCCTCCCCTATCATGTTGATTAGCTACAAGTTTTTCAGAAATCACTTACTGCACCTTTAACTTATTCAAAATGTCCCAATTTTGAATAAAATTGCTTCTCGGCCTTTTGGCTAAGATCAAGTGTAGTATCTGTTCTTATCAGTTTATGGGGGCAGTCGTGGCCTAATGGATAGAGAGTTGGACTTGTAACCCATAGGTTATGGGTTCGAGTCTCAGGTCCGGCAGGGATTGTCGGTGAGGGGAGTGAATATCCAGCGCTTTCCCCACCCTCAGTACCACGACAGAGGTGAGACCCTTGAGCAAGGCACCGTACCCCCAACTGCTCCCCGGGCGCCGCAGCAATGGCTGCCCACTGCTCCGGGTGTGTGTTCACGGTGTGTGTGTGTTCACTGCTGTGTGTGTGCACTTGGATGGGTTAAATGCAGAGCACAAATTCCGAGTATGGGTCACCATACTTGGCCACATGTCACTTTTTCTACAAGATAAAGTTATACTGTTTGAAGTGTCATGAGGGTGTGTAAATGATTTCATAATTATTAACTTGGCAAACTATCCCTTTAATGACTGGCACTGCTTCTCATTACTTAGGCTGTGGATTCGACTCTCGAGACTCTGCATCTGCTGTCCTATAAGCTTTGTCCTCCATTCTGACTGGCTGATGTCTGATATTCAATGCATGAGTGTCTGCTTGAACCTCCTGTTATGCCACTACCATCAGATGGTTGGGGTGCCCATGCTTAACCAAATGTTTGGAAGCAGATGCACATGTACCAACGCACACACAAACACACACTTACAATGGTGAGACAGATGAACTGAGAACATAATCTATCTAGATGTGTGTGTGTGTGATATTCTGAAGAATTCAGTTGTCCTCTACTAGCACATACATGGTGTACTTAACTGTAGTTTTGTACATTGCTGACTTAATGATTTTATGGAGCTGCCTTAATGTAAATATTCACGGTGCAGCACTATTTCAGTGCATTTAGCATGTGAATAAAACTGATTTTTCATGTTTTTGTACTGAAATGGCATGTACAAAATTGTTCAGTGAATTCATCTTGAAACTTTTAAAGAAATGTTCAGAATTTCTGTAGATCCGTGCTGGGAGATGCCCTGTATTTGACAGTATGCATACTAATGTTACTTGAGGCTCTTTCAAGGTTACCATCCATCAAGAAAACCTTGGTTGTTGTTCAGTCGGTGCTCAGCCTTGCCCCTGACTGTGACCTCATTATCATTTCCAGGGTCAGGTCACAGAGCAAAGTCTAAAGCAGGTCACGGTTCAAAGCAAAAACAACTATTCTGCTTCATAAGGGAAAGTAAACAAACCACATATGAATGTATATGGATAAAATCAGGATTCAAAATTAACATTTTCATGAAACTATTTCATGTGGTGGTGATTTCGTATGAATTTGTACGATGTGACATGTACGAAAACATAACCCTAAACATACTTCACTGGAGCATAAGCAGAACAAACATACAAATTCTTGGTGGTTAATTCATATGAATTCCTAAAATCTCATTCAAACGTTTTCAGGTGGACCTTCATGCTTACTTTTTCTCCTAAAATTTTATGTTTTTGTACTATTCACATAATTCACACTAAAATAGTTATGAACTGACATGATATTTTGTCAATGTTTTGCTACACCCGCCAGTCGTCGGGTGAAATAAAAAAAATTACTGGCCGTACATTTTTCTTACCAGATATGAGATTGCATTTTTCATGGTGTTGACTTGGTGAAACAGTGGATCAGAAGTGATGTCATAAGCTGAGCAAGGTAAAGAGGTTGAGGCCATGTAACAAACCACATAGATTTGTCATGATCTTTGAGATTATGAGAGTAATGGGCAGGAATTGGAGGTTTCCTCTCTCTGTTTATAAATGATCACAGCACAGCACTGATGACCTTTCACCTCTGACCCAGACATTAGGGTCAACATCTTGGTGAAAAACACCCTTTAGTATAAACATACTGAGAAACACTCATCCTGTCCCAAATGCTGCCTTTAGCCCTTTCAGCTGGTAACACTTTGGTGATGTAGCCCAGTATAGACTCTTTTTCAATCGAGTTTCCGAACACATGCCTCATCTTCTATTGGTCAGATGAACAGCACAAAACCGTGGTTGAGTTGCACTGTTGGACTAAAACAAGCAAAATTATCTGCCAATGGGGGTAAGCAAAATAATATTATTTCAAACCGAAAACAAGATTATTTTGCTTGTTTTAAGCAAAAACTCACTTAATTTTGACTTATTTTTTTCTGAAAAAAAGACAGTAATTTTTACTTGTCTAGAAAATGCTTCTTGATTTAAGGATTTTTAGATATTTGGACTGGAAACAAGACAAAAAAATCTAGGTAACAAAAGCTTTTTTGCAGTGTAGATTCTTAGATTCCAAAGGATATATATATACATATATATATACATACATATATATACATATATACATATATATACATACATATATATATATATATATATATATATAC
>RJVU01047220.1:2773254-2783572 GCA_003731715.1 Anabarilius grahami | reverse complement strand
TATCCCCTACCCTAAACCTAACCCTCACAGAAAGCTTTCTGCATTTTCGCACTTTCATTAAGGCATTATTTAGTATCTTTATTAAGCCATTTTCCTCATGGGGACTGTTGGATGCTCCCCACAATTTGGGTGATTTTAGGTTTTATTATCCTTGTGGGGACATTTGCTCTCCACAGTATAGGCAACCCCCAAACACTCGTTTTACTGCATGACTGATAAACTGCATCATTGTCTGTGGATTCTCTGTAGCCTCTGATGTTTTTTTTTTTTTATGCTAAGTTAACCTGGCTAATACCAGATGTCTGCATATACAGGAAGTGATGTGATAATGCTTCACGTTTACTTATCGCTGCACTCTAAATGACTTACCCAACACCATCATCCCTCAACTTCAGCTGAGTGCCTTCCACCATCTCTAACATGCTATCTTTGTACACTCAGCTCCATTACCCACAATTACACACGCACGCACACGCACACATACGCACATGTTGGGTTTCCATGTTTTATGGAAACTTTCCATAGGCATAATGTCATAATGTCCCCACAATGTGTGGTTTACTAGGACCACACACACACATGTTTGTTTTGCTATCTTAGTGAAGACATTCCATAGGCGTAATGTACAAACTGTACATTCTATCCCCCTACACTATACCCCTACTCCTAAACCTACACATCACAGAAAACAATCTGCATTTTTACATTTTTAATAAAACATTAGTGTGTTTTTAAAGCTATTTTAAATATGAGGACTCATTAAAAGTGTCCTCATAAAACATGTTTATGTCGTAATACCAGTGTAATACCCATGTCATTATACAAATTTGTGTAGTCATAAATCATGAAAACAAGCACACACACACACACACACACACATGTTTGTTTTTGTGAATTGTGGGGACATTCCATTGGCGTAATGGTTTTTATACTGTACAAACTGTATTTTCTATCCCCCTACACTACCCCTACCCCTAAACCTAACCATCACAGGAAACTGTGCACACTTTTACTTTCTCACAAAAACTCATTCTGTATGATCTATAAGCCTTTTGAAAAGTGGGGAGATGGGTAATGTCCTCATAAGTCACCCTTTCCTTGTAATACCTATGTCATACCATGTCATTATACACATTTGTGTCCTGATATTTCACAAAAACATGCCCACACACACACACACACACTCAGGTTTGTTTTGCTATCTTAGTGGGGACTCTCCATAGGCGTAATGGTTTTTATACTGTACAAACTGTATATTCTATCCCCCTACACTACACTACCCCTATCCCTAAACCTAACCATCACAGGAAACATTCTGCATTTTTACATTTTCAAAAAAACATCATTTAGTATGTTTATTAATCCATTTCCCTCCCGCTGGCTGGTCCCCACGATGTAGGTGATCTCAGGTTTTTATTACATCGTGGGGACATTTGGTCCCCACGATGTAATATAAACAAGAACACACACACACACGGTTCAAAGCAAAAACAACTATTCTGCTTCATAAGGGAAAGTAAACAAGCCACATATGAATGTATATGGATAAAATCAGGGTTCAAAAGGAACATTTTCAACCTCTCATGAAAAAAATGTAACTATTTTATGAGGTGGTGATTTCGCATGAATTTGTACAACGTGACATGTATGAAAACATAACCCTAAAAATAAACTTCACTCAGAATGTTACGCTTTTGTAAGGGAGGGAGGGGCCTACTGAAACAGGTGACTGGCAGTGAGCAGAGTGCGCTGTTTGAAGATTCTACTCATCCTGGCCGATGCTGCACGTTAAACATGGATTTTTGAAAGAAACTTTAAACAGTGAGTGTATTAATCTTATCTTTCTGACAAAAGTGATTACCCCAAAACCGGGCCGATGTTAATTGAACGCGAAAAATGTAGTGTTAATGTGCCGGTCGACATTTTTTTTTTGTTTCGTTTGTGCACATAAAAAGTATTCTCGTTGCTTCATAACATTACGGTTGAACCACTACAGTCTATTTTAACAATGTCTTTAGTACCTTTCTGGACCTCAAAAGTTGCAAAGACTTTGCTGCCTTTGTGTGGATCAGAAACACTCGTATTTCATCAAAAATATCTTAATTTGTGTTCCAAAGGTGAATGAAGGTCTTAGAGGTTTGGAACGACATGAGGGTGAGTAATTAATGACAGGAATTCAATTTTCCGTGAACTAACCCTTTAAATCACTGAAACTTAGTAGCGAAAGGTCTTTCTAACCTCTTTCTATATTCATATTCTGCTACTTTTTATCTATAGTCATATTCTGCAACCACTTCACACATTCCCTCATGTGTCTGTCTCATTACAAGACTATATTGTTTAACATTATTGATGGTTATGTAATGAGAAATGTCATGAATATGCTCTGTTGTTAGGACTCCAATGATGATCACTCATTTCGCCACCTTGACTTTGGGATCCCCCTTGTTGAGCATGAAGGTGCTGTGCTCCCATCTTCCCTTCATCTCAATCCAGCTTCAATTAAGATCAACATTGAGGGAGAAGTTGTCATGGAATGTATTAAAGACTGTGTGCATTCTCTTTGGACTTGCATATGCACTATATCTCAACTACCCCAAATCAATGAAGAACACATTCCAGTTCATCCAACAAGTACTTCTCATGTTGGGCCATAGTGAACTAAAACTCAGCTTACAAACATAAAAAAAAAACAAAAAAACGTACAATTTGATTTTCACAAAGGAATTGTGAGAAGTTACCATGACTATTTTTCGTTCTCAAGAAGGGCAATGTGAATCTTTGAACAGATTCTTGTTCAGATTGTCCAGTCACTGCAATAAGTGCTCAAAAGTTTACCAGTGTTCTGCGCTAAAAGTGTACTGTATGTTTAAAACGGTATATTGTTGCTCTATTGATCCGAGTTAAGTTGTCAAATCAAAAGATGTTAACAGTTGGAGTGTGTGTGTGCGTGCGGGAGTTTGTGCGTGTGTGGTCTTTTTCTTTCATTTTTAATTTTCATTCAGTTTAATGCTTGTTTGCATATTGCTGAATATCTTTTTGTTAAGCAAAAAGATTTGCTTATGCAAAATTTTTTTGGTTGACAAGTTGATAACATTGAAGTGTTTCCCCTTATTTTTGTCAACAATAATAATAAAAATGTTTAAATGTTATTGTTTAATTTCTTCAAATTAATAAAAAAATAATCTAAATTTAAGTAGAATCATTTTTTAAATAAAGAGAGATTACTTAAATATAACATTTATTTCTACTTAAAATCATTTGTCTTAGTTATTTTATAAAACGTATGCTCAAAAACATTAATAATGTGAACTTATGAATTTCAGTAAAGACTACTAATGTAAACTTGATTTGTCTACTGCACAACTTAAGATTTCATACAACTGTTTTATCTTGTTTAAAAACTAAAATGGATTAGTGCAACGGGTTTCCACGCAATTTTCTGGTAAAGTCAACTAATTCGGGTTAAGAGTGTAGACTGCAGATATCCATATTTCTCAGGACTACACATGAATTTTTGTATTTGACTTTTTAGCTCACATTTTGAGTCCTAAACATCAATGTTCATTAAAAAACATTATATTCTTTTTTTTTTTTTTTACATTCTGATATTATTGAAGCATAGCATGTTGTTACCACGGTAAACCAACATAAAGCACACTTTAGCATACTTACAAAGAGCATACTTACAACATACAAAGAGTGCTTATTGTGGAAATAACATAATTTAAAGAATATACTTAAGTGTGAACTAAATGAAATGTTTAGTTTTAATTAGCATGTTATTTGCAATTAAATGAATACGCATTATAGATTCAATCAGTATTACATGTAATAAGTTGAACTTAAGAGTGCTTTTCTTTGACATTTGAAGTAGGATTTAAGTACGTCTTTATATGTAATTTCACGATTGTCTTTGAAATATGGTAAAGGTGTATTGCCCAATGTACTAACAAGCATTTATGGGAAACTGAAGCCGAGTGCACGCTGTACGATTTTGGCGACAATTGGCTGCCTGAGGCAAATTTAGCAAATTCTAAAAGATTCTTCTGATCCTAGGCCAAAATCTGTAGTCTTTGATCGCTAGCTTGACATTTTCGCCATCACCTGATTAATGTCCATTGTGATCAAATTTTTACCTCAGATGAAATTCTGCCAGTGTCAGAAGTTTTGTGGCACAGTCCTGCAGAGTTGCTTCTCCTACCATCAAATCAAAAACCAATAGCAGTGCAGAAACAAACCACCACTTGATCCACACACACCATCNCCCCCCCCCCCCATTTTTTCTTTTCAAGACAAGCCATGATCAAAATTAACACTAGAGATTATTTTTGTTAGCTAGCAACCATTTCTATCCCGCATGTAAATGCAGCTCACTGTCACCAAACCTATCACAGATTGACGATGTAAATCTCCATTACCAATATTATAATTAAATTACCATTTTTAAGGATGAAGTTGCAATTTACTACATTTAATATAATAAAGCACGTGTTAAGCACTTGATAATAATTGTATCTGTAGTGTGTTATTCAATATACACACTACAGATAAAATTATTATCAAGCACTTGTTTTCAACATGTGCTTTAGTATTTTAGTCAACACATCAAAATAAGTGTACTTTAAAGCACAACAAAATAAATATTTAATTTGGCATTCTTACAAAGTGCACTTTTTAAAAGTGAAGCATATTCATGCATTCTCGAAGTACACTTGAAGGACTAGTTCACCCAATAATGAAAATTATACCATAATTTACTTACCCTCAAGCCTCAGTCAAACACAATCAGAGTTATATTAAAAACAATATCCTGGCTCTTTCAAGCTTTATATTGGGAGGGAAATATGCCATTTTTTTAAGCCCAAAAAAGTGCATCCATCCATCATAAAAGTAATCCATACGGCTCCAGGGGGTTAATAAAGGCCTTCTGAAGTGAAGCGATGCGTTATTGTAAGAAAAATATGTTTATTTATAACTTTATGAACGGGAATCGCTTGACTTCCGGTAAGGGCCGGTCTAGTTCCGGCGGAAGAGTGAACTCTGACCTAACGAATAACGTAAAGATGAACGCAGAAGCCAGAGGATAGTGTAAAACAAAACACCGGTCAAGAATTAGAAGTCTTAAATGGGAATTTTTAAAGAGAAATGTCAGAGGAATTTAAGTTTGTTGTCCAGGGCTGCGTTTCCCAAAAGCATCGTAAGCCTAAGTTGATCGTAGAACCATTGTCATCAAAATTTAGCTACGATCAACTTAGGCTTACGATGCTTTTGGGAAACGCTACCCAGACCTATTTGTTTGAACCGCGAGAGGCGTCTACTCTCACCTAAGTTTACGTTAAGCCTACGTCCTACGTCATACTTGACTCTCTCTTGAACTCGCAGATGGCCGTTACTGGAAGCTAGTGATTACAGTTTATAAAGTTATAATTATGGATATTTCTCCTATACAAAAACACATCACTTCACTTCAGAAGGCATTTATTAACCCCCTGGAGCAATGTGTTTGGCTGAAAGAAGAAAGTCATATACACTAGGATGGCTTGAGGGTAAGTAAATGATGGGATAATTTTCATTTTTAGGTGAACTAACCCTTTAAGTGGCCTTATTAATTTACCATATTGATGTACCATGGTTCTCCGAGGTACTTCAAGGAATGCCAAAGTTACTGTGGTACATGACCATAAACATATTGCCATGGGACTCTGGGAAAAAAAGACAGAAAGAAAGAAAGCGAAACTGGAGATATCAAGAAAGAGATGAACCACCAAGCACAAATCTCTTTCTCTCTGAATGCTTGAGTCAGGGGTAAAGGCACACAATTTATTAGTGGCTAAAGGCTCATTATTTCTAATAGTAGCTTAAATTGAGCCAGAGGGACAAATCCAATAAGGCTGTAGCAGCAACGACAGACATCGAAAGGATTACCACAGTCACTAGATAATCATTTATAATGACTTTACATGGCTGTCTGGAGAACATTCCAAACAGAGCGATTAGCATTAGCCTGTGTCTGTAGCCATACCTTAAAGACCCCCCTCCCCTTTGTAGCTTTGTATCTAATTCACTAGCATGTATTGCAGGCTTTATTGTAGATTTTGTCCTACTGCAGGTTTGCATGTGTAATCAGATGCACTGTACTTTTTCCGGGGCTTTTGAATGCTTGTTTCCTGGTGACTTTGAGAGGTCCTGCACCACCAGCTGTGCTGAGAGCCAGTGTAAAATGGCCACAGAAAATGTATTCTGTTATGATAATGCTGTTGTTTTAATTTTGTGGCTGCTGAATTAATTAATGTATGTTCCCACTGGCTCATTTTCCTCAAGGTTGACAGGGTTAGGAAAATAACAAACACAAATCAAGCCTTTTCAATAATGGGGCAAAAAACAACAGAAAAAAAAAAAAGAAAAAAGAAACTACATGACCTGTGGCTAACCTGACAGAAAATTCAATACTGGTTCATATTATATTCCAGTAGACATATGTTTGTAGTCCATTGCATGTGCCTGGAAGTGTACTGTATTCTTGCTTATACATTAATTCCTGTTGTCTGTATGTTTGTGTGCAAACATGTCAGCTATTCAATTATTTAAGTGTTCACTTCAATACATAATGTATAAGAAGTGGGAAAGGCTAGACGGGTCTGGTGTGCTGTCTATAATGAATGGGCCCAGGGTGTGACATAATTTGTGGCCCTGGAGAGATAAAACCATAGTAAGAAATTTAGAGGCAGTAGTTTCACATTAGTCCTCAGGTTGACAGAATTGTATGGACATGCTCCTCCCAGTTTTCATTAGAAAGATAGTTCACCTAAAATGTCAAATTTTAATAATTTACTCACTCTCATGCCATACCAAATCTGCCTTTCTTTTTCTTTTCTCTTCTTTCTTTTTTTTTCAGAGTAAAAACCCCCAGATGTTAGGTATGTTTTACCACACTCCACAGGATGTTGTATTGGAATGACAAGTGGAATTTACTGAATTACAACTGAAAGTGTCGGGGCTGACATCAGGGACTTCACCTGTGATTTATTTGCAGCAGGACCTAATTCCACCTTAAGCCTCCGAGCCCTGGACTCCACCTTGGCCTGTCAACCTATCGGCTCCAACTCGTCTCTCTGGCTCCGCCTTGGTCAGTCATCACCCTGGTTGCACCATGCACTTCCATTCCTCTGGCTATACCTCGTCCCTCCACCCCTTTGGCTAAACTGGGCTCTTCCTTCCCTACGGCTCCACCATTGTCCTCACTCGCTCTGGCTCTGCCCTGGTCTGCCAAGCCCCCATTTCCACCTCAGTCCTGTAAGCCTGTGGTTTCACTTCAGCCCTTCAGTCCATTGGTGTCACCCTGGGTCTTCATCTCCTCAGCTCCACATGGGTCTCTACTAAGCTTACCCTTACCTCAGTCGTTAGGGCTACTGGCTACACCCTGGTTCCTCCCTCTTTCGGTTCCGCCGTGGGCCTTCGTTTTGATGGCTTTGCTCGGGGTCACCCCCTGGCTCCTCCCTCCATCCATTTTCTCCTCCCTGGCTACTCACTCCATAATTTCCGCCATGGTCCTTCCCTCTGCCAACTTCCCCATGGACTCCTTTTCCGCCAGTGGACTTTCTTCTGTGTTTGTATTTTGTTTGTTTTCTTTGTGTCTTTTGTTCCCTCTATTTCTGCTCCTCAATTGGTTGCCAAAGCAATTCATTGATTGTTTGATTTGATTCACTTGTTCCATGTTTGCCCTTGAGTTACTCTGTGTTGCTTCATTGTGTAGTTTTTATCCTCTTCTCATGCATGTTTATTATTTTTGTTTAAAGTGTTAATAAAGGTGTCTGCTGCAATTAGATCCTGCCTAAACTACTCTCTTGCTGCAACCGCCATCATCTACCCAGCACTACATATGACCACTTTAAACCAGGCAAGTCCACACCAAAGGGTGTTATTCTCTATATACTGTAAGTAAGCACTGTTTCTGAACTCCCTAAATTGGCTTGATTGTAGTCTTGAGTTTAGTCACAATATTCTTCTTTTACATAATTACTGTGCAAGGCACTCACCCTCATGTCGTTCTACACCCGTAAGACCTTCGTTCATCTTCGGAACACAAATTAAGATATTGTTGATGAAATCCGATGGCTCAGTGAGACCTCCATTGCCAGCAATGTTACTGCACCTCTCAAGATCCATGGTTCTATCTTAATATTATAAAGCGATAAGAATACTTTTTGTGCGCCAAAAAAAAAAACTAAATAATGAATTTTCAACAATATCTATATTGGCCGATTTCAAAACACTGCTTCATGAAGCATCTGAACTTTATGAATCTTTTGTTTTGAATTAGTGATTCAGGTCTCCTATCAAACGGCTCAACTGCTGAAATCACGTGACTTTGGCGCTCCGATTCACTGATTCAATTCGTAAAGCTCTGAAGCAGTGTTTTGAAATCTGCCCATATAGATATTATTGAAAAGTCGTTATTTAGTTTTTTTGGTGCACAAAAAGTATTCTAGTCACTTTATAATATTAAGATAGAACCACTGAACTCACATGAACTGTTTCAAATATGTTTTTAGTATCTTTATGGATCTTGAGAGGTGCAGTAACATTACTGGCAATGGAGGTCTCACTGAGCCATCGAATTTCATCAACAATATCTTAAATTGTGTTCCAAAGATGAACAAAGGTCTTACGGGTGTAGAACGACATGAGGGTGAGTAATAAATAACATTATTTTCATTTTTGGGTGAACTAACCCTTTAAGTATATCTTTATTTGGACCTCAGCACTGCTTTCGCACAATTAAAGTGCACTAAGTACAAAATTAGTTGTTCCAATTTAGCAGACTATAAGTATATCAGTTTAGTATACCAAAAGTACTCTTTTCAATACTCAAGGTATTTTTATTAAGTAGATAATATGTAAATGAATTTGTAATATACTTTATATTTGTAATATACTTTGTACCATTTCAAATACATTTTAGTATATTCATGTTTCACTAGGGAAAACAAAATGAATACTGAAATGAAATGAAAAATGGCATAATAGGCGCCCTTTAATTTAATTTTTAAAGTTTTTATGATTTACTTCAATCAGTGTCTATCTGATATGCGTGAGGAGTTTGCGTCAGTATGTATTTAGAATGTGTGCCTCTCAGAGGAGCAGAGAGTAACTCACAATCCTTCAAAAGGATGAATGAATGCTGTACGTTCCCTTCCCTAATCTTTTCTTCCCCTTGAACCACAAGCATTGAACATGCCTCACGCTCTGTAAGGAGGGCGCACAACGAACAAGCCACCCAGGAGTTGAATGCCAACAGACGGGGGACAAATCAGTAAATGTGCTTACACAACTCAAACACATGCTGGCTCGACACTCTTCCAACAACCAACTGTCCCTCAATGTCTCCGGAGGAGCCTTTAGGGTAGAGATGGGATAAAAAAAAATGCCTTTCCATCAAACGATTCACAGCTGACCACCACGGTCTCGTCCAGACCTCAACTGTTTTTCATCTACAATGCCAAGAAACAGAGTTTGGTTGTGCATTTCACCCACATGTGCCCACACAGCATTATTTATAGTTCTGAGTACTTCACGTGAACTGAGTATACACGTGACTGAAACATGCTTACGGCATTCAAATGTGGTGTTATGATGGAGGTTCATTTTATTGCTGTAACAGCAAACTTTCCCTTTCATTCATTTGTTTGAGTATGGTTGCGTGGTTTGTAGCTGCAAGGTTAAAAAGCTGTTGTTGGTGCATTCCAGTGTTAGGTCAATAGGTCAAGGTGAAAAGCAGTGTGCCTGTGTTGTCGGTTAGTCATTCAAGAGAATTGTGTAAATCTGTTGTTGGCTTCAAGACGGAGAGCAGAGAATAGGTTGACAGAGCCAGAGCCATCTTCCCAGCACCCAGGGGAGAACAGCAGACATGTCCTATAATGAGAGCTGTTGTTGGTATTCTCCCTTTTGTTTTTTTGTTTTTTACTACAGATAGACAGAAATGGTTACTAAAGGGTGTTTATACTTTCAATTAAAGATGTTTGAGGAGATACGGATCCTGTTTTCCACATAAAATACCATTTTTGGGAAGTTGTTTATTTACTTATTTTTTTGAAGCTCACTCTTGTTCTTGATTTTATTGGGTACTTTAATTTAAATTAATGGTTTAAATTGTGTTTCTTTCAATTAACAAGGCAAAAAAAATTATATTAATATTTAATTATATATATAATACTATTAAATATAAACATTTAATAATTTTAATTATATTTAATAGTAATAATAATGTATTTGAATTTTAAAATAATAATTTGAAATATAATACTATATACTAATA
>RJVU01047220.1:2761492-2773158 GCA_003731715.1 Anabarilius grahami | reverse complement strand
TACTTTTTTTTTATTTATTAAAAATGTAAATATGCAGAACATTTTCTGTGATGTGTGTGTCATATCTTATACAACGTACTTTTTGGACATATAATATGATATATAATACCATAATATGATACCTAATACCATAATACACTTTAAATGTATCCTGTAGTATCTTGTAAATACCATGGTAAAAGAATATGGTTATGATTTATTTATTATACTATTCATGACCAAAAAATATGTGGACATCTATTTACCTTTATTCATTCAGCATAAGTTTTTTTTTTTTAATCCAAGCAAATGAAAGCACAGCACATGCATTAAAAACCCACTTGCGCTGATAGAAAGTTGCTCTTCCTTTTGCTTCCACTCCTCTAGGAAGGTTTTCCAATCTTTTGTAACACAGATGCAGGATTTGCTCCCATTCAGACACAAGAGCATGAGTGATCTCAGGCATGATATTGGGCGATGGGGTCTGGCTCGCAGTCATGTTCCAGTTCATCCAATGTTTATGCCTGTGCACCAATGTCATCATATTATAGGACACACAGTAGATTGGGGCAGCGTTTTTCTGATTGTGTGTTCATGTCTCCGTGTGTGTCGCCGCCATGCTGCTCTGACCTGTGTGGCTCAGGGGTCAAGCTTTAGAAAACAGAGTGTTTCATCCATCATACACAAAGCTGACAGACCCAGTTCAGCCTTATCTAGGAGTCTGTCTCTCATCATCGCCCCAAAAAAACCAAAACAAAGAAGTTGAACAACTGACTATTACATGACTGATCACTAGCCAAATAGGAAGTCATTGTTCTGAACCAATAAATCAGCCCATGAGAGCTTGCATGGCGTGAGGCTCGCTTGTCTCCTTCCGAGAATGACAAATGCGCCTTCAGTGAGAAAACAAGATGGATGAACTAGCAGTAATGACTTTGGACTGGCTGTGAGCATGTGCTCTCCGTTTTGGTGCCTCTATTTCACACTGGAGTGTGTTAGGGATGTGCAAAGCTGACTGACCTGTCTCACATTTACAAAAAATGACCCTCTCTTCCCAGAGAGGTGACTTTGGCTGGCTCCGGATTCTGCATGGTGAAATGAGTGAGTCACATTAACAGAGGCTTTCAAGTTTTCATTTGGATGCTGTTTCATTTTAGTGTGAACGGCTGGTTGTTTTGGTCATTATTTTTTTACGATGCAATGTGTATCGGGGAGGACCTTAACAGGGTGGACGTTTTAAGCTAAAATAAAGCCCATTACTAGCTAGGAAAGAACAACATGCTAGCAGAAGATTAATATTTAGGAAGAATTTTAATAGATATATAAAATATCTTATCTATTTAAAAACAGGGTGGACATGCTATGATTTAAGCTATTAGATAAGTCTTCTGAATATGAGGAAAAGAGATCAAAGTTTATGGCTGCATCTGAAATCAAGCGCTTATACATATATAAAATCATGTGGCATGAAAGCTGATTAACATTTTATGTAAAAGATGGAGTATTTTTCATGGGGACATAAAATCCACCAAACTGTAGGAATGACCCTGCTGCTGTTTTTCACTTATAGGTTGTATTTTTGCCTAAACAGGCATGTGATAATGAGCCTTTACATTGGGCGGGGTGTTATGGTCTCGGCCCGTGTTTGTGTTTGTGTAGCGTCAGGCAGATCGGCGTGTTCAGACACGCTGTGTTGCTGATGTCAACAGAAGAGGTGTTTATGGCCTCTTCTGATTACAGTCACACCTCACTGCCAGGCACAAGGTGTTCAGAGTAAACCACTGCTACGGCACACATTGGCAAAGTTACACAGGTCTCAGTGTGTCTTCAGTTAAATGCCTCTCTGGAACCTTGGTAACAAGTGATTTTTATTTATTTACGATAGCAGATACCTATTTGAGACATCATATACCATAGAACAATAATTGTGTATACTTATGTTTATATCTCTCTCTATTCCTTATAAAACCTTCTAAGTCATAGGGCTGGAGCCTAGTTTCTTAGGCCAGAGGCAGAGGAAATCACCCTGAACAGATGGCCAGCCCATCACAGGGCTCTCACACACAAACACTCAGGCAATTTTGACTGTCCAATTCACCTAACCTGCATGTCTTTGGACTGTGGGGGAAACCAAAGTACCCAGAGGTACTGAGTTTCCCATGCTGACATTGGGAGAAAATGCAAAACTCCACACAGAAAGGACTCCTGACTTAGCCAGGACTCAAACCAGGGACCTTCTTGCTGTGAGGCAACAGCGCTAACCACTGAGCTACTGTGCCACCCCTACATATGCCTAATGTGTATACTTGCCTCCAGCGTGATCGGTGCCTGAAGCATGTGTCAAAACATGACAATAACATTGGCCAGCAACAGGCAGCAACAGCCTATGATGGCCACTACTTGCAGTAAAAAGGGCGCCTGTAGTACACGGCATCCCCTTTCTTGTCTTCAAGAGCCATTTGTTTGTGATGTGTCTTAGGCAGTTATTGCTGCAAAAGCTTTCAGAAAGTGCGTACATCCAGAGCTATCTAAAACCCGATGATAGACAGGATCTGTGCGTGATTTGCTTGGGTGAGGAGCACCCATGCTCAGTCCTCGAGGGGGTTGAATGCAAGCATTGCGAGAGTTTCTCTATGAAGAAACTCTGCTCTCATTTGTCCCTTTTTCGAGGAACAATCATCTGCGCCCTGCGGATCAGGACCTGCTGCAGCTGAGGCGAGGAGGAAACTGAGATTGTGGGGCTCACAGATCTGCCCTGGTGGCGGGAGAGATGTGAGATCGCTCGCAGATGGTTAGATGAGAAATACCTATACGGACATAATCGTCCAGCTTTCATGAGCCTTCCATTTTTTCCAGATCTGCAAGCTGAAGTGGAAAGATCTTTGAAGAAACCATATTCAGAATCAGAATCAGATTCAGAAAGAGCTTTATTGCCAGGTATGTTGTTTACACATACTAGGAATTTGTTTTAGTGACAGAAGCTCCACAGTGCAACAGAGTGACAGTGACAAGACAAGACACATAATAAAAAGAATAAAATAATAATATACAAATTTACAAGATAGACAAAGTGCAAAAAAGAAAGAAAATATAGACAATTGTATGTACAGTTATGTGTGCAAATTTGAAATATAAGTAAGTGTTTTAAGTAAATAATGTGTAATAGTGTTGTGTGTTCCATGTTTGTCAAGTGTTCATGAGATGGATTGCCTGAGGGAAGAAACTGTTCCTGTGTCTGGTCGTTCTGGTGCTCAGGGCTCTGTAGCGTCGACCAGATGGCAACAGTTCAAAGAGGGAGTGTGCTGGATGTGAGGGGTCCAGAGTGATCTTCTTTGCCCTTTTTTTCACTCTGGATAAGTACAGTTCTTGGAGAGTGGGGAGGGTTGTGCCAATGATTCGCTCAGCAGACCGGACTACCCTCTGTAGTCTTCTGAGGTCAGATTTGGTAGCTGAGCTGAACCAGACGGTAATTGAAGTGCAGAGGATGGATTCAATGATGGCAGAGTAGAACTGTTTCAGCAGCTCCTGTGGCAGGTTGAACTTCCTCAGCTGGCGAAGGAAGTACAACCTCTGCTGGGCCTTTTTCACAGTGGAGTCAATGTGAATGTCCCACTTCAGGTCCTGTGAGATGGTGGTGCCCAGGAACCTGAATGACTCCACTGCAGTCACAGTGCTGTTCATGATGGTGAGTGGGGGGAGAGCAGGGGGGTTTCTCCTGAAGTCCACGATCATCTCCACTGTCTTGAGCGTGTTGAGCTCCAGGTTGTTAAGACTGCACCAGACAGCCAGCTGTTCAACCTCCAGTCTGTAAGCAGACTCGTCTCCGTCCCGGATGAGGCCGATGACTGTGGTGTCGTCCGCAAACTTCAGGAGCTTGACAGAGGGGTCTTTAGAGGTGCAGTCGTTGGTGTAGAGGGAGAAGAGCAGTGGGGAGAGGACACAGCCCTGAGGGGCGCCGGTGCTGATGGTGCGGGTGCTGGATGAGAATTTTCCCAGCCTCACTAGCTGCTGCCTGTCTGTCAGGAAGCTGGTGATCCACTGACAGACAGAGGTGGGCACGGAGAGCTGAGTTAGTTTGGGCTGGAGGAGTGATGGGATGATGGTGTTAAAAGCAGAGCTGAAGTCCACAAACAGGATCCTCACATAAGTCCCTGGTCTGTCCAGATGCTGGAGAACATAATGCAGTCCCATATTGACTGCATCATCCACAGACCTGTTTGCTCGGTAAGCAAACTGCAGGGGGTCCAGTAAGGGTCCAGTGATGTCCTTCAGATAAGCCAGAACCAGTCTTTCAAATGACTTCATGGCCACAGACGTTAGAGCCACAGGTCTGTAGTCATTAAGACCAGTAATTTTGGGTTTCTTTGGGACGGGGATGATGGTGGAGCGTTTGAAGCATGAGGGGACTTCGCACAGCTCCAGTGACCTGTTGAAGATCTGTGTGAAGATGGGGGCCAGCTGGTCAGCGCAGGTTTTCAGACAGGCTGGTGAAACGCTGTCTGGGCCTGGTGCCTTTCTTCTCTTGTTCTTTCTGAAGACCTGGCGCACATCATCTTCACTGAACTGAATTGTAGGTGTGGGGGAGAGGGGGGTTGTTGGAGGTGTGAATGGTGATGATGATGATGATGATGATGATGATGATGATGATGATGATGATGATGATGATGATGATGATGATGATGATGATGATGATGATGATGATGATGATGATGATGATGATGATGATGATGATGATGATGATGATGATGATGATGATGATGATGATGATGATGATGATGATGATGATGATGATGATGATGATGATGATGATGATGATGATGATGATGATGATGATGATGATGATGATGATGATGATGATGATGATGATGATGATGATGATGATGATGATGATGATGATGATGATGATGATGATGATGATGATGATGATGATGATGATGATGATGATGATGATGATGATGATGATGATGATGATGATGATGATGATGATGATGATGATGATGATGATGATGATGATGATGATGATGATGATGATGATGATGATGATGATGATGATGATGATGATGATGATGATGATGATGATGATGATGATGATGATGATGATGATGATGATGATGATGATGATGATGATGATGATGATGATGATGATGATGATGATGATGATGATGATGATGATGATGATGATGATGATGATGATGATGATGATGATGATGATGATGATGATGATGATGATGATGATGATGATGATGATGATGATGATGATGATGATGATGATGATGATGATGATGATGATGATGATGATGATGATGATGATGATGATGATGATGATGATGATGATGATGATGATGATGATGATGATGATGATGATGATGATGATGATGATGATGATGATGATGATGATGATGATGATGATGATGATGATGATGATGATGATGATGATGATGATGATGATGATGATGATGATGATGATGGTGATGGTGATGATGATTTCTCAAACCTGCAATAAAACTCGTTCAGATCGTCTGCCAGGTGTTGATTTGCCACAGAGCTGGGGGATGGTGTCTTGTAATTGGTGATGTCTTTTAGACCTTTCCACACTGAAGCTGTGTCATTAGAAGAGAACTGTTTCCGAAGTTTATCAGAATAATTCCTCTTTGCCACTCTAATCTCCTTTTCCAGTGTGTATTTGGCCTGTTTGTACAAGACTCTGTCCCCTTTTCTGCGAGCATCTTCTTTGGCCTGACGGAGCTGGCTGAGTTTTGCAGTGAACCAGGGTTTGTCATTGTTGTAAGTGAAATGAGTCTTTGTAGGAATGCACAAATCCTCACAGAAACTGATATATGATGTAACAGTCTCTGTGAGCTCGTCCAGATCGCTGGCAGCAGCTTCAAAAACACTCCAATCAGTCCATTCGAAACAGGATTGTAAAGCCTGCTCTGTTTCGGTGGTCCATCTCTTTACAGTCTTTGCTACAGGTTTAGCTGATTTTAGTTTCTG
The DNA here is from genome assembly GCA_003731715.1 of Anabarilius grahami. Taxonomy (NCBI): domain Eukaryota; kingdom Metazoa; phylum Chordata; class Actinopteri; order Cypriniformes; family Xenocyprididae; genus Anabarilius; species Anabarilius grahami. The sequence continues at coordinate 2,767,185 of RJVU01047220.1, read as the reverse complement.
TCTGTAGGTCGGTATGAGATGAACTAGACAGTGATCAGAGAGCCCCAAAGCTGCCCGTGGGACAGAGTGATATGCATCCCTTATTGCTGTGTAACAGTGATCCAGTGTATTACTGTCTCTGGTGGGACAAGTAACATGCTGTCTGTATTTTGGAAGTTCACGTGAGAGAACGGCTTTATTAAAGTCCCCGAGAATGATTAGAACAGAGTCCGGGTGTTGTTGCTCGCTCTCTGTGATCATATCAGCGAGTATCTGTAAAGCTGAGCTCACGTGCGCTTGCGGAGGAATGTAGACACTCACCAGAATGAACGAACAAAACTCCCGCGGCGAATAGAACGGCTTGCAGTTAATGAAGAGTGTTTCAAGATCTGGACAGCACGTCTTCTTTAACACAGTTACATCTGAACACCACCTTTCGTTGATGTAAAAGCACGTACCACCACCGCGTGATTTCCCCGTTGATTCTGCGTCGCGATCTGATCTGAACAGCTGAAAGCCCGGCAGACTTAACGCGCTGTCCGGAATGGCGTCGTTCAGCCAGGTCTCCGTGAAGCACAGAGCAGCAGAGTTTGAAAAATCCTTATTTGTCCGGGAGAGCAGAAGGAGTTCGTCTGTTTTGTTGGGAAGAGAACGGAGATTTGCCAGATGGATGCTGGGGAGCGCCGTTCTTAATCCGCGCTGTCTGAGTTTCACGAGAGCTCCGGCGCGCTTCCCCCGTCTGCGCGTCTTCCTGAAGCGTCTTAACAGCGCTGCCGCTGCGCCGACTACAACGTTCAACAAAACGTCTGAATAATCGAAATCCGGTAAAAGATTTTGTGGTGTGTACTGCCGAATGTTCAGCAGTTCCTCCCTGGTAAAACTGATGGTGTTTGAAAAACAAAAAACAGGAAAAACGAACAAAAACAGAACAAACACTGAAGAGCTCAGCACTGAGGCTGCCATGCGCGGCGCCATCTTCACGTTTGATCTATTCCAGCGTGCAAATTATGCGAGGGTAGAGGGGATGCGTGAGCACAAATATGATTTAATGGCACCAGTTGTAGAGACGCATGCCAGCTATCTCTCACTATGAGAGGCATCAACGCTGAAGGCTCCCACTCTGCCGACCAAACCGCTGCGTGTGATGTCACATTTGAATGGCAGAGCATACGCGGCAGCGAGTCAGGCCGGGGCGGCCCTGCACACAATGGCTGTGTTGCAGGCTTACCAGGCCAATCTGCTGAAAGACCTGGACCAAAGGTTAGGGGCTGCCCCCTGAGGCGCTAGCAGAACTGTGCCACAACACTGATCTTGCCCTCCGTGCCACCAAGCAAACTGCTGCCGCAATCGGCCGGTTGATGGCTGCATTGGTGGCTATGGAGAGGTATCTCTGGGTGAACTTGGCAGACATCGGGGAGAGAGAGAAACTTTCTCCTCGATGCGCCTGTTTTGCCCTCTGAGCTCTAAGGCACATCCGTTGAGACGGTGGTCGGGAAGTTCAGAGAGGCGAAGCATGGTCATCAGCCCTCAAAACCTATATACCACACCTATCCAGGTCCACACCCCAAGCCTCTAGGGGGTGAACGTCGCCAATCGCACTCCTCCTCCAAGGAGTAAAGCGCAGAGAAGGCGCGACACTAGAAAAAGAAACAGGAATGGAGGAAAGTAAATGCGCTCAGCATTCTCGGGTTGCAGAGGCCAAATAACATCTGCCTTCTTCGTTCTTCAATGCTTGCCTATTTCCAAATGTAATCACGTGCATCTCTGATGATGACTATCTTGCCCGTGTGTTGAAAAAAAACCCCACATTCACTACAGAACACACCCCAAAGTGGAGGAGTTATAGCATTGCCAGTGGCATTGAGTGGAGTTTTGTCGCTGTAGTGGACATGCACCAGCTTATGATGCTTTTTTATTAAGAAACGCAGGCCTGGTCTGTTATTGTCATGTTCCGGTATGGTAGCGTAATGTGGGCAGCCACACCTTCTTTTCAAAAGTCTCTGTTTTGGTCTGTTTATACTGAAATTCAACCCTGGAGTTTTCAAACCAAAACGAGGTCTGCAGCATTTTCGAAAGTCTTTGTTTTCGAGGGTCAAAAATGCTGGAGTAGTGTAAATGGCAGGTGTAACCATAGCAAAATAGTTATGCATTTTAAAACGAAAATGCACTAGTGTAAACAGGGCCTGAGGTCCGTTTGGGTGTGTTAGAGGTTTCCAACACATGCTAACATCAGGCCCTGAGGCTAAACCTATGATGTTGCTTGGCAGTGTTTTATTATTAATATTCTTGCCCTCTGATTGGTTTGGCACAAGATACTAATTGTGAGTATGTTGTAGGATGTTGGGGTTTTAAGTGAAGCGTAGTTAGGACTCCTCTCATTTTAGAGAGTAGTTTTCCAGAGGCCTCTGCTCAAGGAATACACCCAGATTGGCACTATCGAGTCATTGGCTCTTGTGAGCCTCCTTGGTAGAATTGTTTTAGGCATGTAGTAAAGTCAGGCCTCCTCTCATTTTAAGAGAGTTGTAATGGTGAGGCCTCCACTCTTTAGAGCTCTGTGGGATAATAGCACTAAGTCATATGGCTCCTCTTGAGCCTCCTCGGCTATGGGTCCTATTTGTCGGGGTTAGGCCTCCTCTTGTTTAGAGAGTCGTTATACTGAGGCCTCCGTTTTTTTAGAGCTCAGCCTGGGTGGTGCCTCCAATGTGTATAGATCTATGAGCCTTTACGGAGTGACTTCCAGTGGAAGCAAAGTTTTAGGTCTCCTCTCATTTAGAGAGTCGTTTTACTGAGACCCCTGCTCCCCAGAGCTCCGCTAGGATAGCAGTATCAGGTCATAGAGCTCCTTTTGAGAATCCTATGTGCAGTTATATCATAGAACGTAGTTAGGCCTCCTCTCATTTTAGAGAGTCGTCATGCTGAGGCCTCCACTCTTGGGAGCTACAGTAAGTAGGAAAAGTGGTGCTAGGTTGCATGGCTCTCATCTTTTTTTAAAGTGGAATGTTGTTAAGTCTCCTCTCGCTTTAGAGAGTCATTCTGCTGAAGCTTCAGCATGTACTAAATAAATAAGAACTATATAGAAAAAAAATAGCATACTGTAGATATTATTTAATGACTGTACATTATTTGCATAAACATGCAGTAGGCTCCAAAAGTCTGAGACCTTATTGAACATCTAATTTAAGCCCGGGATACACTGCACAATTTTTGGCTGTCCCAGATGAAAGATTGCCATTGTGAAACAATCGTGGCGATTTCTATGATCGTGGCTCTTAATCGGTGGTCCTATGTCGTACAGTGAGAGAGGTTCAAAGACAGTTGTTTTCCCGGTCTTGCAACCAAAGATAGCCTACGATAATTTTCTATCAGTTTCAGAAATTCAGCATGATCATCGCACAGTGTGTTTTGCTGCTACGACCTACGTCTACTGATCAGCCAATAAAAACGCGACATAAAATCAACGCGACAAGGGGCTAAAATTTAAAACTGCTTACCTCAAGCTCTTTTCCCTTCTTCTTTCGCCGCTTCCTTTTTTCCCCAGCACACATAAAAACTACAACTGCCAAAGTGTGATTCAACATGGTTTTTTGTTTACCACTAGCGCATACTGATGACGTTTTATTCTTCTATAGAAACTTGCATAGTAGCCTACGAGTCAACAGGTGTCATTATCGTACAGTCTACATGCATGTCGTACCCAAGTTAACCCTTTCGCACGTAAGTTTTAAATAATCTGGCTGACCCCCCAGCGTGAGTTTTTTAAGGCGACCGTTATTTAGAACGTATCACTTTATGGTTTCCATGGTGACGCGTCAGTGCTTGTTACGTGACACACCGCAGCGCTGTATGACTGATGATCTGCTTTTATTTAATTTTTCCTTTTTTATTCAAAATATTCACAAATTTGTTAACTATAGCATGAAGTATCTAATATTCCGATTGCCAAATATGTGCAAGTGGATGTGTTTTGCTGTTTAAACACCTTTATAACGATCATGTTAGTTGAGCCATATGCGCGATGGGCGCCGCCATGTTAGTTTGCGCCGCACAGAGAATCGGATCTGTTGGATTTACAACCCGTGAATTCATCCACTTCTCCTGAAATACATGAAACTAAGTGAGTCGGTGAACTGGGGAAGAATAGAGTAAGCTTTAAAGTTACTTTCACAATGTGTATCTGATATTAATAAAACATGTCGTCTAATTATAATGGAGAGGGTTGTTATTTCCGCTTCTATAGACATAATTGTGTATTTTACAAACTCTAAATATATTGTTTTGTTAGTACTCATGTGTATTTAAATGTCTGAAACCTAAAATAAACATTATGCGGTTGAAAACACTGCATATATGTAATATATGAAAAGCGCTGCGCGCGTCCGTCTCTGGTTTAGCGCCAGCCAAAGCGCGCACACACATTTGAATTTGGCAGTTGATCGCGTGATGCGCTGAACGTTCTAATCACACCGGTGTGATCGTACGCTCCTGGGGCCAGCCAAGACTGATCACACCGGTGTGATCGTACGTGTTAAAGGGTTAAATAGATCCATGTCGCACAGTGTGATAAAGTAATGATCTTATAGGATTGCTAAAATCGTGCAATGTATCCCGGGCTTTAAACCTAGAAAAAGAGAGAGATATACAAATTTCATAGAAGACATTCTGAAATCCATGTTTTAAATCAAAGTTTCACTCAAATTTTAATGTTAATAGTATAATTAATAAAAAAAGAGAAAAATTAGCAACAATAAAATAATAATAATAATAATAAAATAGAAGCATTTTCACTATTGGTCTTATACTTGTGAAGTGTATATGATTTTGAAGCCAAGTATCACAAAGGCACTTTGTTTCTGTCGGAGATACTACAGTATGTGCTTGTGAAAACCACCCACTCCTTATTCTTTAAGCAAACCCTTGGAGGAGCCATGTGTGATACCCTCCAGATGAAGAATATACAACTGAATTCATTGCAATTGCAATTAAAAAATAAACAAACAAACATAAAAACAAAAAAACAAAGGCGAGATAAATATTCCCCCTGAATGGGGAGTGAAAAGAAAGAGGGTGTAAGAGGTTTATTGCGGTAGTAGAGGTCCAACAGACAGCGAGCACTCAGGGCAGCTCTGCTGACTACAGTGCAGGAGCAGCATTCTGCAGCACTGCCAAGCTCACACACATAGCTGTCAATCACAGCACATCTCAGTATTCAGTGCCGGGAATGCTGGCACTGAAAATCACCCAGATTCCTCTTGGAAATCTGCATGTTTTTCTACTAGATCAAAGCCAGATTCTGTTTGTTTTATGTCTTTACTTTTTTCTTCCTTTATATAATTTATTATTATTTTTTTTTAGAAGGATATGGTTTAAGGCCAGTTTAAAATTATAATAATTTTTCATGCTAAGCCTCTTATGGACAAATTGCTTGTATTTCACATTTTCTGTGCTGTTTTTAAGGGTGTGTGTGTGCACGTTTTTGTAAAATATCAGGACACAAATGTGTATAATGACATGGGTATGACATAGGTATTACAAAAAGAGGTGACTTATGAGGACATTACCCCATGTCCCCACTTTTAAATCATACAGAATGAGTTTTTGTGAGAAAGTAAAAGTGTGCACAGTTTCCTGTGATGGGTAGGTTTAGGGGTAGGGGTAGTGTAGGGGGATAGAAAATACAGTTTGTACAGTATAAAAACCATTACGCCTATGGAATG
>RJVU01047220.1:2733718-2761258 GCA_003731715.1 Anabarilius grahami | reverse complement strand
CATCCTGCATAACTCAGGCTCCCGTTTGAAAATAATCCTCCAGAGGTGAGAGGAACCTCAAATGCTCTCAGTCAGGAAGGCATGACAGGAGAGAGAGAGAGGATCGAGCCGCTTCACAGAGCGTCAGATTCCTCAGATTCTAGACCATCTCTCATCAGCAGAACAGAGATGCCGCTCTCTCCCCCCTCGCTCCTCGCTTTCAGCCTTATATAAAACACTCACATGAGAGACAGACAGGAGGAGAGAGAAAGAGAGGACACAGGAAATGGTCATGTAGTGCCCAAGGCCTTCATTGTGAGTCATGCGCAGCAGTATGGAATCTAACGAATTCAGTTCAGGTCACTCTTCACTTCAAAATCAAAACAGAGAAATAGACAATTATTATATTATATTATAATATATTATATTATATTATATTATATTATATTATATTATATTATTATCAGTATTGTTCTTTTCAACTAAAACTACAACTATTAAAATAGTTTTCATTAACTGAAATAAAGCTGGAATAAAATAAAATATAAAAATATGAAAAACATAATTATATTATATTATATTAAAATTGAGTGTTGTCAAATCGATTAATCATGATTAATCGCATCTAACATAACATCTAGACCTACGTAGTTCATCTACATAAAGTACATTTCATAAAGTTGATTAGTGACGAACACAAAGCAGGTCAAGAACACATTGTGTGATGAAGCCTATAGAATGCAGTTAGAATGCCCCTAAAATTCAAGATATCAGGGCAAAAATGCCCCGTATGAGTTTTTGTCTGTTTATATCATGATATAGTTATATCACACAAGCACAATATACCACAATACACAATATACACAATATAGCACAAGTGCAAATGTGATATTTTGTTTTTATACAACAGTTCAATAATTTAGTCACAGTATTGTCTGCTTTTGCTCAATTTTGCCAACAAAAATATTACCTATAAAGCCACAGCCGAACTGTTGTGCATCTCCGAGCAACACAGTGTTTCATTTCTGAATGAATGCAACACAATTCACTTAGGATAAAAGTTTGTGCAAAATGCAATACACATATATTTATCCAATCAAATTATTGACTATATGATCTTATAACAATGCATTGTGATACCTTATAGAAGACAAATAACTGCAATTTTTTTTTCTCATTACTGTAATGCAACAATATGTATTATTTAAATTATGTTTTTAAATGATTTAAATAATTATTCATACATAACGCTAATGTCTTTGAACTTTGACCCCACTATCTGCCCCCACTCAAAAGCACAAACTACACACAGAGCCACTCATTCTGGGAAACGTGGCTCTTTATTTAGCACAGACAGCTGAGGCTGTGCCCTATTATGTGTGGAAGTTACGTTTGTATGCCGTCATCGAGAGGACAAAGAAACGTGTCAGGTAACTGGATAGTGGTGGAATGTATTTTCCGAAGCATGGCAATAGAAAAGGTATGTGGTCAGCTGGTTCACTCAGACGTTAGTGCTGTGTGGTGTTTTAGAATGTGAACTTCTGACCCTGGAGTCACCTGTCATGTCAAATGAGCTGTGACGTCTCTCTCTCTCTTTCCCCCTCACTTCTGTCAATGGACCACAGCTGCCATTTTCACACTTCTGCACACACTTACACACACATATTACCTAAAATGCATGCACACACACTGAACACATATCCTTCCTTCAATGGAAGACTTTTCCCAACAATTTAGGTTAAAAATAATATGTTGCTTTAATACTGCACTACTCATACTCATCATGCACATGATTTATAAATCGAGGGAACAAAATAGTAAATCGTGCGCACGATGTAGTAAATCGAGGGAATGAATTAGTAAGTCGTGCGCACGATTAAATTTTTTTTCATGCATGTCAAGTGCAGGGCTCCGTAGAAGTTTAAGGTAGGGTAGGCAATTTTTTATAAATACTTTGTGTTATACTGGTTGAAACTGTCTTCACATCCTGACAGCAATCAATACCAGAAGTGGTCTAAATATTAAAGGATTAGTTCAGAATTAAAATTTCCTGATAATTTACTCACCCCCATGTCATCCAAGATGTTTATGTCTTTCTTTCTTCAGCCGAAAAGAAATTAAAGGGGTGGTTCAATGCGATTTCACTTTTTTAACTTTAGTTAGTGTGTAATGTTGCTGCTTGAGCATAATCAGTATCAGCAAAGTTACAGCGCTGAAAGTTCAATGCAAACGGAGATATTGTCTTTTAAAGTTATGGCAGTTTAATGCCTACAAAAACGACCGGTTTGGACTACAATGAGCTTCTTCCCGGGTTGGTGACATCATAAACCCTGCGAAACACGCCCCCGGGAACATGCAACAAAGTGGGCGAGGCCATGTGGCGCAGCATATTGGAAGCGGAAGAGTTGTGTACACCAGACGCGAGCAGCGCGACGCATCAAAAGATAATAGAACCCATTATAATCTGTGAGATTTTCTACACTGGATGCGGCGCTGAAGAAGCTTCCAGAATCTACACGAGTTTAATGCTGGATTTGCACAAAGGCTTTTACTGAAAGATAAAGCAGTTCCCACTTTAAAAGCAGAAGCTGCTGTTTATTGGCTTCAAATTGTAAGTACGTTTTATTGTTTGTACATGTCTTTTAAATGTATAGTTCTGTTGCTATTTTTGGTTGCATCAAGGACATATACAAGCAACTCGTTTTTGCTTCGCTAGCCAGTTAGCTAAATTCTAGTGCTTACTTCTCCAACAAACGTCTATGTTCATAGACAAACAGCTGTTCATGCTATAAATTAAATGCTACCTTTAAGAAAATGCTACTACTCAGCCAAGTATTCGGCTACAGTAAAGCTTTAATCAGGATAAAACTGTATATTGAAAGCTAACAAACAGCAGTGACAGCATCTAAACACTTTGACACAAATAAAAAAAAATGAAATACCATTCATAAACGTCCTTTAAAAGCCGCGATTGCAGAGGTTCAGCTTGACCCTCTTTATCTGGGTCTGATTCGGCTCAATTTGATACAGCAATATAGACGCCATTATTTACATTTCCACTGAAGTACGTAACAACGATGGTAAGGGGCGTGGCGTTTCCGGACACTTCACGATACACTGGGCCAGCTACCAACCTGCTAACCAATCTGAGCACATTGCGTATTTCGGAGGGAGTGGCTTCATAGAAGCAGGAAGTCAAACGAGNCCAATCACTGGAACGAGAAACAGGTGTTCGTGATTTACATTCACCCCACTCATTCACCAAGCGTCTCCTGACGCTCTCTCCCGCTGCAGACCTCGCTGAACCACGCCCCCCTCGCCACAACAATCAAGCCTAGAAAAAAACCACTGAACCACCCCTTTAAAGTTTTTGAGTTTTTTCTCCATATGGTGGACTTCACCGGGGTTCAGCGGGTTGAAGGTCCAAATTGTAGTTTCAGTGCTGCTTCAAAGGACTCTACACGATCCCAGTCGAGGAATAAAGGTCTTGTCTAGCGAAACAATCAGTCATTTTATTAAAAAAAATAAAAATGTATATACTTTTTAACCACAAATGCTCATGCACTGGTCTGCGATGCGCCACGCATTACGAAACCACATTGGAAAGGTCACGCGTGATGTTTAAAATGAGTATGTTACTTTTCTTAACTTCCAACAAGTGTTTATATACAAAAACATAACTGGCAAAGTTCTCTCTTCAGCACAGTGGGTGATTGACAGGTGATTGAGCGTTTATTGAATTTTTTTTGAATATGTGCATGAACATATACTTTCTTTAGCAAACACACATTCACAGTGTGAAGTTGCTCCATGAATTGCATTCTAATTCAGTCAGTTTTGTTCATGTTGATGCAGTAGTATTCTTATTTCAGCAAGCTTCACATTGATTTGCTGCCAAAATGGGCCACTGCAATCCATGACAGGGAACTGGAGAGAAATGTCACAGGCAGTCGTTTAGTCTGTCACTCCTCTTCCATTCTTAATCAGTGAGTGTGACAGACCTCCGACCGAAGAGGGTGAGATTTCAGCAAAAACAGTCGGTAGGCATGACATCCACTACAAAAATCACATTGTTTAGAGATGACTAGTGGGATGCCACCTTTTGTCAATCAGAAAACTTCAAGCACCTTTCTGCCTATGAATAATTTTGCATGTTCAAGGTGGCTGACATTGGTTTTGATGTCTGTAGAGGGTGAGGATGTAGAGAGAGAGGCAGCGGAGTTTAATTTAGTCGTCTGGTGGTTAATAAGACAAGTGTTGCTCGCGAAAACGTGTGGACACTTATTCATGAGTAAGTGTGTGTTTTTTCAAAGACAGTATGAATGGCAAGTTCATTTGAGCCCCACACTTGATCATTCAGAAGGGCACAACTGCAGTAGATTGAGGGAGCATCTGAAGTGTGTGTATGTGTGGTCCTGGTAAACCCTATGTTGTGGGGACAAAATAAGCTGTTTTCCTCATTTCCCCATGAGGGAAACAGCTTATAAATTATACAGAATGCTGTTTTTTTTTATTTATTTATTTTTTATAAATAAATAAATAATAATGCAGTTTTCTCTCTTTTTTTTTTTTGTGATGGGTAGGTTTAGGGGTAGGGTTAGGGGTTTGTACAGTAAAAAAATCTTTATGTCTATGGAAAGGCCATAAAACATGGAAACCCAACGTGTGTGTGTGTGTGTGTGTGTGTGTGTGTGTTCTTGTTTATATTACATCGTGGCGACCAAATGTCCCCACGATGTAATAAAAACCTGAGATCACCTACATCGTGGGGACCAGCCAGCGGTCCCCACGAGGGAAATGGATTAATAAACATACTAAATTATGTTTTTTTGAAAATGTAAAAATGCAGAATGTTTCCTGTGATGGTTAGGTTTAGGGATAGGGGTAGTGTAGGGGGATAGAATATACAGTTTGTACAGTATAAAAACCATTACGCCTATGGAGAGTCCCCACTAAGATAGCAAAACAAACCTGTGTGTGTGCATCAGTGGCGTGCAGTGGTGTTCTGAAATGAGGAGGCACAATTTTTTTTTTTTTTTATGAATCAAATTATTGTTTATTAATCAAGTTATATGAACATTACTTTACATTTACTTTACATTACATCGAAAAAGAAAAAAATAAACCAAATACAATTCTATTTTGTAATTTTACATTAACAATGTATTGTAATAAATGTTCTATTTATCAAAACCAAGTCAATCTCATCAAGTTAGTGTTTTAAGCATTTCTACATTCATTCCAAAATAATAACTAAAGGCTGTAACAATTTAAACAATACATTTTATTTGTGTATTGATGTTTTCTTTTTAATAGTCAACTTAGGCCATTTTGGAACATCAGTCATGCTCCGTAAACACTGTCTTTCACAGACACGAAGATGTATTTTTAATTTCACCAAGCTGATTGCACTAAACTCCCCGCAGTCATCATGCTTTCAGTCCATTTCCAGTTTGATTTTAACGTGACAAAGCGGTGATATCTAACTGGGTGATCTGTTTACTTACTTTTCAATTAGTCTTCCCATTGACGCGTTTATTTGTTCATTCAAACTGACGCGCGGAACACGCACGTCAACAAGAGGCGGGATTTATCACACAAACCAATCAAATCCAATCATAACCAATTACATCCAATCATAGCGTGATGGAGATATTGCTTCCTCTCACGTGACTTTCCCCCATTCATTCTCAATTACCCCCCACAAAACCCACCACACGCCGGGGGTCTAATGGTTTTCTATGAGTGGAAAGGGAGGCATGACTCCTGCTGTAACTTTACCTGCGGGTGTTGCGGTTGGGCAGTGAATTTAGAAATACGAGTGACTTGCACTCTTTTTAATGTCGTAATATTTGTCTTGTAATATATGTAATATGGCTTAATTTCTCATCCTATTTTTTTTGAGGAGGCACTGCCTCCCTTGCCTCCTCGGAGGAAACGCCCCTGGTGTGCGTGTGTGTGTGTCCCCACGATGTAATAAAAACCTGAGATCACCTACATCAGCCACACCAGCCAGCGGTCCCCACGAGGGAAATGGATTAATAAACATACTAAATGATGTTTTTTTGAAAATGTAAAAATGCAGAATGTTTCCTGTGATGGTTAGGTTTAGGGATAGGGGTAGTGTAGTGTAGGGGGATAGAATATACAGTTTGTACAGTATAAAAACCATTACGCCTATGGAGAGTCCCCACTAAGATAGCAAAACAAACCTGTGTGTGTGTGTGTGTGTGTGTGTGTGTGTGTGTGTGTGTTCTTGTTTATATTACATCGTGGGGACCAAATGGCCCCACGATGTAATAAAAACCTGAGATCACCTACATCGTGGGGCCCAGCCAACGGTCCCCACGAGGGAAATGGATTAATAAACATACTAAATGATGTTTTTTTGAAAATGTAAAAATGCAGAATGTTTCCTGTGATGGTTAGGTTTAGGGGTAGGGGTAGTGTAGGGGGATAGAATATACAGTTTGTACAGTATAAAAACCATTACGCCTATGGAGAGTCCCCACTAAGATAGCAAAACAAACTTGTGTGTGTGTGTGTGTTTGTGCGTGTGCTTGTTTTCATGATTTATGAGGACACAAATTTGTATAATGACATGGGTATTACACTGGTATTACGACGTAAACATGTTTTATGAGGACATTTCATATATATAGACTCACATACTGCACATACATATATGCACAAGCACACATACATACTCTCACACCATAAAATGAAGTATTGCAGGTGTCCTTTTGGGAGTGTCTGTACTAATGTGAAGGTTAAGATGGAATCTCCTTTTCTAAAAGCATAGAGATCAAAGTGACAGTTCTGATGCCGGCCTCCTAATCCTCCACTTCCCACAGTTCAGAAAGAAACAGAGAGAAATGTGGATCGAATGCTGTTAAACAGGAGGGGTTGCATTGGTGCCGTGACCCGGATGAGAGTGAGGTTTATGGGGGTAAGTGTAACAGAAGCCAGCTAGTTAGAGCTGTGTTGGTAAACCTCACTCCCCTGGCCTCAAAAGGCGGACAAGAGATTGACGCTACAGACTGCGGTCTTCAGTGTCCTTTTTAGTGCACCCGCCACCCATGCCGGTCCGAATCCCTTTTAGAGCAGAGTGAGTAGAACCAGAGGGGTTCCACTGGTGCCGTGACCTGGATGGGAGTGAGGTAGCGCGCCCGCCTCCCATGCTGGAAATACTCGAATCCTGATTGGAATGGTGCGAGTAAAACTGGAGGGGATACAAGTGCACGATTAAAGCTTTCATTGAAAAATTATTAATAATGTTCTAATACAGGTGTCCAGTCCTGCTCCTGGAGGTTCAAGTTCTGGCAGACCTTTGCAGGCCATTGGCCCTCCATGAAGGAACAGGATTGGACATTCCCATTCTGAGAAGACACAGAATAAATATGTTAAATATATTATGATGAATATATTTAAAGGGTTAGTTCACCCAAAAATGAAAATTATCCCATGATTTACTCACCCTCAAGCCATCTTAGGTGTATATGACTTTCTTCTTTCAGACGAACACAATTTTTTGAAGACAAAAAAATGCATATATCGATAAAAAAAAGAGAAAGAATCCATACGACTCCAGGGGAGTTAATAAAGGCCTTCTGAAGCAAAGCGATGCATGTGTTTAAGATAAATATCCTTATTTAAAATTTAATAAAGTAAAATAACGAGCTTCCAGTGGGACAGCCATACGCATTTGACGTATATGTCCAAAAAGTGAACTTCCGCGACGTAGTACACAATGACATAACGTTCTACACTGCGTCATGACATACTACGCTAGTACGTTATGTCATTGGGTACTTCACCACGGAAGTTAACGCTTTAAGTGCACAGACAGACAGACAGACAATAGATAGATAGGCAGACAGACGATAGATAGACAGGCAGACAGACAATAGATATATATAGACAGACAGACAGACAGACAGAGATAGATAGATAGATAGATAGATAGATAGATAGATAGATAGATAGATAGACAGACAGACAGACAGACAGACAGACAGACAGACAGACAGAGATAGATAGATAGATAGATAGATAGATAGACAGACAGACAGACAGACAGACAGACATAGATAGATAGATAGATAGATAGATAGATAGATAGACAGACAGACAGACAGACAGAGATAGATAGATAGACAGACAATAGATAGAAAAATAGACAGACAGACAGACAATAGATAGATAGATAGACATACAGACAGACATAGATAGATAGAGAGATAGATAGATAGACAGACAGACCGACAGACAGTTAGACAATAGATAGATATACAGACAGACAGACAGACAGACAGATAGATAGATAGATAGATAGATAGATAGATAGATAGATAGATAGATAGATAGATAGATAGATGATAGATAGATAGATAGATAGATAGATAGATGATAGACAGACAGATAGACAGACAGACAATAGATAGATTGATAGACAGACAGACATAGATAGATAGATAGACAATAGATAGAAAAATAGACAGACAGACAGACAATAGTTAGATAGATAGACATGCAGACAGACATAGATAGATAGACCACAACCACCACATCGGCCTCCAACACCTGTATGATGGACTCCATCTACACAAAGATGCAGTGCGTGTTTTTGCAAAAACCTTAAAGGTTGCAGCCCTGGGCCGCAGGCCAACATCACCAAGACACCTATTACCGACTCCAGAACACTACAGGCCCATCCACCCCTACATGCCCAGACACACCCCTCTGACCCCAATGAGGAAAGACGTCAGCTGGACAACCATCCCACGTCATCCACCACACCCACACCCACCTATGGCTCACTACACACCTGTAAACTTACAATCACCAACATCACGTCCACCTGCTGGCCATCAAGCCCCCATCAGGAAGAAGAAACCAAAAGCCCCCCCACATCCACACCAAGAGAAATCCCTGCAACTGAAGCTGTAGCCCGGCCTCCGGCTCCACCCACCACCGCCACACCTGCCAGCGAACTGAGCCAGATCAGAGAGATGCTGCACACACTGTGCAACCAGCTCCTGAGCAGCAGAGAACAGTATTCACAAACACAGTGCTCTATTGGAGAAAAAAACAAACAAACAAAAAACACTAAAGTAAATTGTTTACCATTTTCACATTATTTTCTCTCTGTCTTACCAAATAGGTTTATCTTTAATAATACTAATGCGTTCATTTCATATAAATTGTTGGAATTTTCAGGGTCTTCATTCTTCAATATTTGGTTCTAAAAGCACAGACCCTGAATTCCTGAAAAATATCAAAAATGCTAATATTATCATTCTCACTGAAACCTGGTGTAGAAATGATATGCTTACCTACTGTCCCTCAGGCTACTATGAAGTAATTGTGCCCTCAGTGAAATTAAGTACAGTTCATCGTGGACGAGACTCGGGAGGAATTCTGGTGTGGTACAGGGAGGATCTGGCCAAACACATTTCTGTTCATACAGTTGGAAAATTTAATTGCTGGTTAAAACTAAACAACCAAATTGGCATTTCAGCTACTGACACTTATATCTGTGCCATCTACATTCCTCCAGCAGAATCCCCTTACCATGATGAGGAATATCTGAACAAACTCCACACTGAAATCAGCCATTTCCAGGCCCAGGGAAATGTGCTGCTGTGTGGAGACTTCAATGCAAGAACAGGATCTGAACCTGATAACATAGATCCAAAGGGCAATGAATATGTCTTTGGCCAAAAACCCCTGAGTCTCACAAAAAATCTCTCACCAAGAAACAACCTCGACCAAACAGTAAATAAAAATGGTAAAGAGTTAGTGCAGCTCTGCCGAGCCTCGGGCCTGTACATTCTTAATGGCAGGATCAGAGGGGACTCTTTAGGGAGGTTCACGTGTTGTTCAGGTCTTGGAGCTAGTGTAGTTGACTATGCCATCACTGACATGGACCCTTCCTCCTTCAGTGCATTTACTGTCAAACAGCAAACTCCACTCTCTGACCATAACCAAACTAACATCTATATCAAAACTCATCACACACCAGAACAAAACAGGCTGGAAACCTGCAAAATGTATCAGGTCCAGCAGAGATACAGATGGGCTCGAGATAGCCCAGATAAATTTATACAAGCCCTCAATTCGGAAGAACTAAAAAATTGTATAAATACAGTCATAAATAAGAAATTTGAAACAACTAAAGATGGTGTTAATTTGGCTACAAATGAAATAAATTACATATTTAAAAAAGCAGCAAATAGAAGTGAATTGAAAAAGAAAGGCAAAAAATATACTAAAAATACCCCAAAAAATGAAAAATGGTTTGACTCAGACTGCAAAACACTAAGGAAACAACTTAGAAAATTATCAAATTTGAAACATAAAGAACAAAACAACACAGACATCAGAACTGAATACTGTTCAAAACTAAAACAATACAAAGGCACAATTAGAGTGAAAAAGCAACACCATCTGACCAAAAGTTTACAGGAGATAGAACAGTCAATAAATCAGAATCAGTTCTGGGATATGTGTAATAATCTGAGCACAACAAAACCACAAGACCTACCAATACAAGATGGAGAAATCTGGACAAAACATTTTGAAAATTTAAATAAAGAAATCCCACCAAAACAACTCAATGACAATTATAATCTGATCAACCAAAATCTACAAACTTATGAAGACACAATTAAAAATAATCAAAATCCACTCCACTTCCCAATTACACATGAAGAATTGACAAACAAACTCAAAAGCCAAAAATGTAAGAAATCTTGTGGTGCTGACAGCATTCTGGGTGAAATGCTGAAACACAGCACACCTGAGCTGCAGACGGCTGTGCTCAAATTATTCAACATTGTACTTAGTTCAGGATGTTTTCCTGACATCTGGAGCCAAGGACTTATTACCCCAATTCATAAGAGTGGGAATAAATTGGACCCTAATAATTTCAGAGGCATTTGTGTGAGCAGTAATCTGGGGAAGTTATTTAGCAGTACTTTAAACAATAGAATTGTAAACTTCCTTACCGAACACAATGTCCTGAGTCCCAGTCAGATTGGCTTCCTTCCAAATCACAGAACTACTGACCACATTTACACCCTACACACCCTAATCAATAAACACGTAAAACAGACCAAAAACAGAAATTTTTTTGCATGCATTGTCGATTTCAAAAAAGCATTTGATTCTATTTGGCACGACGGATTATATTACAAACCTTTACAAAGTGGTGTAGGGGTAAAGTTTATGACATTATTAAATCAATGTATTCGAACAACAAATGTGCAATACGAACTGGCAACAAACATACAGAATTCTTCACCCAGAAGACAGGAGTACGGCAGGGCTGTTGCCTGAGTCCAACGCTGTTCAACATTTACATTAATGAACTAGCGGTGCGGTTGGAACAGTCTACAGCTCCCGGACTCACCCTACAAAACAAGAACATCAAGCTCTTGCTGTATGCAGATGATCTGGTGCTGCTGTCACCAACTGCACAGGGACTACAGCAGCACCTGGACCTGATGGACAACTACAGCCAGAACTGGGCCCTGGCAGTAAACCTCAAGAAGACCAACGTTATGGTCTTCCAGAAAAAGCCCAGATGTCAGGAACACAGATACCAGTTCAGTCTAGGCAGCACCGCCCTAGAACACACCATGCAGTACACTTACCTCGGTCTGATCATCACTGCATCGGGGAGTTTCAGTATGGCAGTGAATGCTCTCAAAGATAAAGCTCGAAGAGCTCTATATGCCATCAAGAAGAGATTCCAAAACATTGATTTACCAATTCCAATCTGGTGTAAAATCTTTGATAGTGTGATTCAGCCCATTGCGCTGTATGGAAGTGAGGTTTGGGGTCCACTCAGTGTTCAGAGCTACACTAGATGGGACAGACATCCAACAGAAGCCCTACACACAGAATTCTGCAAAATGATCCTAAAATTACAAAGAAGAACACCCAATAATGCATGTAGGGCAGAATTAGTCCGATTCCCATTGATTATTAATATGCAAAAAAGATCCCTCAAATTCTGGATGCATCTAAAATCAAGTATTTGATATTATTTTCTTCTATTATACAGATGTTTTTATTATTGTTTTATGTATGCTTTGGCAATATTGTTTTATTTACAGTCATGCCAATAAAGCANCTAACACTAACCAGTCTCAGACCAGCACTGCTCCTCATCCAAACATCAAAATAAACCAAATTTTCAAACAATCTAAAAATACATATCTGGAACATTGGGATGAGGAAACTAAAACACAAAGTAAATTGCAATTCTATCGAACTCTGGAATCAAATTATGAATTAGAAGAATATCTCCAAAGTGTCAAAGACACAAAGCAGAGACGGATCCTGACCAAGTACAGGCTCAGTGAGCACAGTCTAGCCATCGAGACCGGCAGACACAGAAAGAGCTGGTTACCCAGAGAGCAAAGGGTGTGTGTTCACTGCAGGACAGGAGAGATCGAGACAGAGACGCATTTCCTCCTTCACTGCCACAAATACATATCAATTAGAGATCTCTACTTCACAAAATTTTGTAACGTAATAAAGAACTTTACTGCCATGAGTGAAGTAGANATGCATGTAGGGCAGAATTAGTCCGATTCCCATTGATTATTAATATGCAAAAAAGATCCCTCAAATTCTGGATGCATCTAAAATCAAGTATTTGATATTATTTTCTTCTATTATACAGATGTTTTTATTATTGTTTTATGTATGCTTTGGCAATATTGTTTTATTTACAGTCATGCCAATAAAGCAATTTTGAATTTGAATTTGATAGACAGACAGACAGACAGACAGACAGACATAGATAGATAGATTAGATAGATAGATAGATAGATAGATAGATAGATAGATAGATAGATAGATAGATAGATAGACAAATAGACAGACAGACAGACAATAGATAAATGGATAGACATACAGACAGACATAGATAGATAGAAATATAGATAGATAGATAGATAGATAGACAATAGATAGACAATAGATAGACAAATAGACAGACAGACAGACATAGATAGATAGATAGACAGAGAGTTAGACAATAGATAGATAGATAGATAGATAGACATTAGATAGATATACACACATAGATAGATAGATAGATAGATAGATAGATAGATAGATAGACAGACAGACAGACGATAGATAGATAGATAGATAGATAGATAGATAGATAGATAGATAGATAGATAGATAGATAGATAGATAGACGACAGAGATAGATAATTTGGATTTGAATTTGAATTTGAATTAGATAGACAATAGATAGACAAATAGACAGACAGACAATAGATAGATAGATAGATAGATAGATAGACATACAGACAGACATAGATAGATAGATAGATAGATAGACAGACGACATATAGATAGATAATTTGGATTTTAATTTTAATTTGAATTAGATAGACAATAGATAGACAAACAGACAGACAGACAATAGATAGATAGATAGATAGATAGATAGATAGATATAGATAGATAGATAGATAGATAGATAGATAGATAGATAGATAGATAGATAGATAGATAGATAGATAGATAGATAGATAGATAGATAGATAGAAAAATAATAATAATTTGAGACTTTAACCTTCGGACAAACAGAAGAGGACAGGATGTGTCTCTATCGATCCTGTTGGTCCTTGAACCGGATGACTCCATAATTCATATGCTGTGCTTGCTGATTTTGTGTTGTTCTTTTTTTCCTCTCTCTCATTTCAGAGTCTCAAAAAAATGACCAGTCACAGACACAAACAAATGCATATGTGTGTGTGTCAGTGTTTGTGGGCCCTATTCATTCTTCACAGTCACAATCATGCCGTACAAATGCATTTAAATGTCTCTTTTAAGCACACACACCCTGCAAACAGCCATGACTGAGATAAATCATATGCAAATCTCTGTGCTCATCTTGCTTTTAAGTGGGAACCATGAATATACAACCATCTGTAACGTGAATGGCTTATGATGTATGTGTTTGTGTATTCATTTCTGCATTTATTTTCCATACTTTAAGGAAAAATGAAATTCGTCATCATTTACTCACATCATTCCAACCCCGTTGTACTTTCTTCTGCTAAACAGAAAAGGACCATAAAGGACCTACAATTCAGGGATTTTCAAACTGGGGTCTAGATACCCTCAGAGGGCTGCAAGAGGGTTCTAGGGTTCCATATATTTTGGCATTAAAAAGCTTGAAAATCCCTGTTCTGCATGACTTATTTAGTATAAGTGTACTGTAAGTTATCGGAAGCTCTTGACAAACAAACAAACACAAACAAACAAACCAAAATTTACATAATTTTTCAGTATTAATAAATAAATAAATGATCTGAAGTGGTGAATACCATCGGGTATCAGAAGATTATCACCGAACAAAACATTTTAGCCAGTTTGTCCAATAAAGCTAATTTGTGTCTTTAAAAGATTGGAAATATAGGCCATGTGTCATACTTGGACCACTATTATGACACTCTTGAGGTGTGTTTTTTGTTGTTGTTTTTTTTAGCTTGATATAATTGCTTTGTTTGCAATCACAGGATTCTAATGACGCACAAACTTCAGATGGAACGCAAGAAGTGAAAATTAGAATGGACGAGATGGAGGAAAGAAAATACTCTTTGAGGAAAGTCCGTACTGTGCTGGTTTAGAAAACAGAAAATCACAATACATGTTGGACGTGATCCTTATGTTATGAAGAGAAATGATTTTTCATCTGAAATGAAAGACTTGCCTGTCATCAAGGCGTTAGATATAGAGAATGTGAAGCTGCAGTCACGCCATTTTCAGTTCTAGTCTGGTTTGTTTATATTGCGCTGCCTTTCTGCTAGTTAGTTTAGGGCAATATTTCTCCGTGACCATATGGGAAAGGGAATATTTTACAAAGACAACATTAAAACTACAGTTACATTCACACCCTTCCAACAAAGAAATGGATCGACTTCTGTCAGCTAGTTGAACACATTTTCTACCATATGATGGCTGAAGCAGCAGCGCATGACAGTGTTTTCACAGTAACCAGATCAACATTGTGAAGAGAATTCTACAAAACATAAGTGAAAACACCAAATGATCATGCACTGGGATAAAATAGCTTCTCTTTCCTGCAAACGATACCATGAAGAATGTGAATATTTGAAGAATGTGAATAATAAGTCAAAAACAAAAAGGTAAGCATGTATCCATATTAATTTCAGTATCAGCAGACACAAAACACTATTAAAGGTGCGGTAAGTGATTTCTGATAAACGCTGTTGATATTTGAAATCACCAAAATAACACGCCTCTACCCAAAGGGATCACACCCTTATTTTGATAGCCCCGCCTCTAAATCCACAAACACGCTATAGCGGCATCTCATGGTGCATTCAAGTCCTCTTGAGAAGTTCGTATTTACAAGTTGAAAAGTCGTGTTTATGAAGTCAGGTGCGTTGAAGTCACTTTCGTCAGAGCAACCTTCTTTTAATTAACAACACAAGGTTTTTAAAGGTGACCTATAATGCCCCTTTCACAAGATGTAATATAAGTCTCTGGTGTCCCCAGAATACGTCTGTGAAGTTTCAGCTCACAGATCATTTATTATAGCTTGTCAAATTTGCCCCTATTTGGGTGTGAACAAAAACACACCATTTTTGTGTGTGTCCCTTTCAATTCAAATGAGCTGCTGCTCCCAGCCCCCTTTCCAGAAGATGGCGGAGCTTTAACAGCTCGTGCTTTGGTTGCTCAACAACAAAGCTGTAAAATCTCACGCAGCCAAAATGACGATTGTCAGTAACGGTGTTCAGCCTTACATTGTTCAAGTCGGACACTGATGGAGAGTATCAACTTTTAGAATGCATCTGGACGTTTATGAACGGTTAGTGGTTAAATTTATGTAGCTGCTGTGGAGTTGATTCAACTCATCGACAAGCATGTGCCGTCATGCAGGGGCGGATCTACCGGGGTGGCATGGGGTGGCAACTGCCACCCTAAGAAAAAGTTTTGCCACCCCATCTGCCACCCCAGAACTATCACAGAAAAAATATATAAATGTTACAGTGTTTCAAGTACTGCTTTTCAGTGTGATGACATAAAAAACACAGCGCAATGCAAAATAATGGCAAGAAAACACGTCTTTCAATAAACTGATCGTTGGCTGCACGCGCACGCAGCGCGCCCAGTGTGACTACTTCATTAACAAATGACTCTTATGAACCGGTTCTTTGTGAATCAAAAAACACACACAGTGCAGCCAAGTTCACTTACGAATTGTTTTTCCATTTGTTCGTGAATCAGAAAATTACTGCTTCCCGGCTAACTCAGAAGTCATCTGAGAAATGTAATCCCATCCGAATATGTCTGAGATTCATTTCGTGATTGTTTGGCGAGCTGATTCACCGACCGCCCGCTTAACTTTCATCATGGATAAAGGTCCTTTTGCCACCCGACGAAACAATAACATGAAATCAATAAGAAGATCCCGATCACAGAAACTAATAGCAGAGTTAGGTAAGAATATAAATGTATTTTATTTTCTCTCGATTGCTAACACAAGTGATTCAGTTGGCCCAGTTTCCTAAACCATCAGTTCTCAAAACAAAGACACATTTCTCAAAACGTTTAACAATGACAACATTAGCAAAATTTATGGCACACTAGTGGAAATATGAAAGAATAATTTACGGGGGGTTTAAAGTTAAGTTACACATACAGTATAATTATAGTACACAGTACCACTACTTTAGATGAGGGAATGTACTTTTTTTACTGTACTGTAATTGACAGTATACTGTATTGTGGTGCATACCAAGTTCCCATTCAGTCAGTCACGTTCGACGTTACGTCGATACTGACGTAATGGGATCTCGCCTGGGAGCCCAATCACCTCCAAGGGTCAAAACAAGCCAATGGGAATTGGCCTGTGAGATTTACATGCCGGGCCTCTCCCCCGGCATCCGGGTATAAATAGGGCCGGCATACTCACCTTCATTCATACTTTTGCTTCGGAGCCGATCGGATCGGATCTGCCATTTCACCTCTTCAAGAGAGCGAATTTCTTTAAAAGAGCAAAACAGCAATTATTATTGCTATAGGACAAGCTCCTAAAAATAGCAATTGTAATTGCTTTCATCTGTTTTGTTCCGGTGGCTGCTCGAGTCTCTCCAGCTGGTTGGGAAGGCACGCTCAGCAGTGGGTGTGACGGCGCGCTGCCCACAGGACGGTGCCACACTCATCCCTGTGTGCTTCGGCTGGTGAGGTATACTAAAAGAGCAAGCACGGGCGATCAGCGTCTTTTTCAAGATGTCTTTTCGTCCGTGTGTTTCTGGATGCGGTCGTTTCCTGACCTCCTCTGACGGCCACGATCACTGTCTCACGTGTCTGGGTAGACCGCACGCTGAGTCAGCACTCGTGGATGGTACATGCCCTCATTGCAAGGGCATGTCCATGTTGGCATTAAGGTCGCGACTCTCCTTCTTTAACACAGAAGTGAGGGTCCCCTCTGTCACTACCCCAGCGCCGGCGGCTGTAGCGGCCGCCGGTCCGGTTAGTGCTCTGGGAGATCTGAGGATTACAGTGGGAGCCACTTTGTCGGGTCCGCCCCCATGAACCTCCCACTCCTCTGCAATGTCATGTGCCGTCCAGCTGCCGGCTGCTGCCGCGGGGCCCTCCTCGGGGGTGCCCCGTGTCACTTTCGGCGCTCCGGAGGAGGATCAGATGTCGATCTCTGCATCGGGAAGCGGGATCGCTGATTCTGAGGACGACGATGACTCCGAGCTTCCGCCCTCAGGGGCGGTCGCTCAGTCTGAGGCGGACTCTGAGGCGGACTTTGGATAAAAGCGTCTGCCAAATGCATAAATGTAAATGTAAATGTATGTGAGGCTATAAATCTCCAAAAACGATGCATGGGCGCTTGCTTTGGTGTTGCCACCCCTCATAGACCTCATGCCACCCCTTTTCCACCCTATATACAATTTTCTAGATCCGCCCCTGCCGTCATGTTAATCTTTTGTGCAAATTCAGTGTTGAATTGACCCTCGTTTGTGAAAATGATGGCATGGCAACAACACTCTACTACAACAACTCTTCCTCCTCTCTAAAGCAGCCCAACATGGCCTCACTCCCTTTGTTGCATGTTCTCAGGGGCAGGGTTTATGTAAATTATAGGGTTAGTGATGTCACTAACACGGGAAGAAGCTTGTTGTAGTCCCTACCAGCAGTTTGTGGTAGTCCTTAAAAAGCGATTTCTGTTGTTTATGCTCAAACAGCAACATTACACACTAACTAAAGTTAAAAAAGTGAAATCATAATCAACTACCTGTTTACTCCTAGAAAATGAACAAAGAATGGGCATCAGGTGTGTTTACTTTTTAATGTTTTCTTTATTTATTTATGAAGCCACTGTAAACTTTGTTACATATGATGTTGTTCTATTACAATGCTATTATATTATGTGCAAAGAATTAGCTTATTTTTTTGTAAACAGAAGAGCTTGACAATGTCAATGCTAAATACCAATAAATATTGTGGTATTCCGTCACGTTTCTCACTGACACGCCCCCAACTAGTAATGATTGGGGCTTAAAGAAAATCACATTTACAACTTTGTGGTGGCGTTCATGTGCTTTCAACTCGTAAATACAATCTTTTGACATGACTTGAACGCACCATAATTTCAGAGGCTGTGTCTTCCGGAGGTCGCATTTGAAGGTTGAATACCTCATCGAGGATATCTTATTTAGTAAAAGTAATTGTAATAAAATTGACTGTTAATCCTTGTGAGGTGTAAAATACTGCAATTTCTTTCTTACTTTTCTTAAATGAGACCACTTCGATGACGTATACGGCCGACAAATATGCCCACCGGAGGACGCAGCCTTCGAAATGAGATGCAGCTAATGCAAAATAGGCAACTCCCCCCAATGAGTGGACACGCCCCTTATTGGCTACAAGCGTGTTTTGGTGCTCAGACTAATCCACTTTCAACAGCGTTTCTCAGAAATCGCTTACTGCACCTTTAAAGGCGACAACTTTTAAAGTAAAAAAAAGGATAAAAGTTACGTAAACGATAAAAGCTCTTTGTGGTTTCTCGGTTTGATCAATTTGAGAAACCATAAGCGACAAAGAAAAAAAAAAAACATAGGAATTTTGAGTTTGTGATAGTGATTCCTATATAGAAAAATCACTTCCTGCCCTCCAGCTGCATTTCACGCAACAACAATGTCATGTGCAAACAACCTATAAATCACTATGCACTTTTCTCCTATTATGCTTAAAAATAATAATAATACAGAGAATGAATAAATGATGGCAAAATTCAAGCAATATTTGCACAAGACACATATAAATTTAACAAATGTCAGATGGGGGAGTATTCAGAAAACCTGTTTGAAAACAGTGATTATTTTCACGTTTTGTGGTTACACTGCTTTAAATCTCACCATAGAATCAAAAACACTCTGCACAGAGCTCTAAATCACCAGCAAAACAAGCATGTCTGATGGCCGACAGTTATCGGGTTCCTCCGCACACACCCTGCACCCCCCCAAACCCATCTCTTTTATGAGGCAGGCGTATAGGAGGGACACGGGGGCACTGATGCATACTGAACACCTCTCCCCTCCTCCACGTCCTGTCTTCCCTCCACAGCTGTTCCCCTCCCCATCTCTTTAGTCTCCCATGAGCCAGCGACGATGATTGATCCCACTTCTAATTCAACTGTTACATGTAAATCTATTTACGTACACATATATTACCCTTATCAAATCCATACAGATGTCTTCCTCCATCTCCTCTTCTCGAAGCCCCTAGCTCACTCTTATAGGCAGTCTGTCCTCATGGCGTGGTGGAGAACCTTGCAGCAGGATGGAAATGTATGCAAATGATAGGGCGGAGAGTGAGGCGAAAGGAAACGTTGCCTGCGTCTCTGATATGTTATCCCTATAAGTAAACGGCTGTCCTGAGATACAATAACAACCTTGCTGGTGTCTTCACTGAAGGGGGTGGACATGTCACTGTTTTTAGAATCATCTGTTTCCTCTCTTAATGCTTCAGCTGTTTGTACCAGCCAAGTCACTTCCATCTTATAAAACAGAATGTTCTTACTCTGAAATCTGATTGGATGAGCCATGTTTAAGGCCACCTATAAAATAAAATAAGACACACCGGTATAGACACACCTGTGTCCACACATCAGTTGAATTCGGTATTAATGCCACAGATCTATAAATTTGCATCACATTGTGCCTGACACCCCTTTACTGTATTGCTTTATATATAAAAAAATAAAACTAAAAAACACCTGTGACCACACATATTATTTTTATGCTGTGTTGCTTAGCAACTATAGATAACAAAAATAATTGCTTATTCTTATTATTAATATTTTCAGGAATACATATTTAATTCTGGCCAATGACCAGTAAATGGTAGATATTAAAATTCTATAATAGCTTGTCTAAATAAATAAACAGTAAAAACTAAAATCTTTATTATAATGATACAAGTGAGTTTAGGCAACATTACAATGTAAAGTATATGGAAAAACTGATATACATGTTGCTAAAGATTATATTTAATAGTATTAATTAAGTATTTGTGTTTTTATTTCATAACTTTAAGTGGACGTTATGATCGAAAAGGTAATCTAAATGTATTCAATATTTAATACCAGCCGATACCGCTAAATTAAAAATTTTATAATATCGTCAGACAGAGCATACATCTCCATTTATTACTTTGAAATAAGGTATCCTTTGTAAACATTAGCTAATGCAATAACTAACATGAACAAACAATAAACAATATATTCTTACAGTATTTCTTTGCTAATGTAATAAAAATGTTCATGTTAGTTCACAGTGCATTAACTATGTTAACATATTCTTTTTATCTTATCTTAATAATGTATTAGTAAAGGTTGTAATTAACATTTATTAAGATAAATAAATCCAAATGAAGGAATAATCACTGTTAAAGGTGCCCTAGATTGTAAAATTGAATTTACCTTGGCATAGTTGAATAATTAGAGTTCTGTACATGGAAATGACATACAGTGAGTCTCAAACACCATTGTTTCATCCTTGTTTTGTAAATCTCGTTCATGCAAAAGACCTCCGAATAACAGGCGAATCTCAACATAACACCGACTGTGACGCAACAGTTGGGATCATTAATATGTACGCCCCCAACTTTTGCACATGGCAGCCCATGTTCTAAGCATTAGGCAGGCCAGTATTAACGTCTGGAGCTGTACAGCCGAATCATCAGAAGTTCTGCAGGTATTGTGAAGCAAGCAAGCAAGGGTAATAGCGAAAATGGCTGATGGATAGATAATAACTGTTCATGATCCATGATATCATGATATATTTAGTGATATTTGTAAATTGTCTTTCTAAATGTTTTGTTAGCATGTTGCTAATGTACTGTTAAATGTGGTTAGAGTTACCATTGTTTCTTACTGTATTCACGGAGACCAGAGCCATGTCGTTATTTTCATTTTTTAACGTGTGCAGTCTGTATAATTCATAAACGCATCTTCATTCATTATAAATCACTCCAACAGTGTAGCTTTAGCCCTGTTAGCCACAGAGCATTATCAAACTCATTCAGAATCAAATGTAAACATCCACAAAATACATGCCATACTTACATGATCTGATATGCTGCATCTGGAACAGTTTGTAAAGATCATGAGCACGAGCATTTAAAGGTGTTCACTGAATCGGCGCATTTTTAATCACACCCAAAAATAGGCAGTTAAAACATGTTATAATAAGAATCTAGGGTATTTTGAGCTGAAACTTCACAGACACATTCTGGGGACACCTTATGTTACATCTTGTGAAATTGTGTTCTAGGCAGGGCACCTTTAATGTTAACCAATGTTACAAAAGAAACCTTATTTTAAAGTGTTAACAAATATTAACAAATTAATACATTTAATAAATAATGATACAAAACTTGAACATTGATCCTTTTTTATCAGTGCCTGAAAAAGCTAATTATTTTCTGTTAATCTGTGTTGCTATGTGCTATTTCCAAAAAATAAATAAGTAAATAAATAAACTAGAACATCTAGTGCAGTTTTTAATGTTATTAATACAAATCATCAACGTCCTGGAAATGACGTGAATGGAAAGGAAATGGAAAAATTTCCCTGTGGAGACATTTCTCAATAATGTTAAGTTGCGTTTTGTGACACTTTCAAGGTGAAATGTCGAGTGGTGCTAAAAGCTCATTCAATTTTATCCAAAACAGATGCACGTGAATCTGACGAAATTTTATTACACTGCTTGTTATACAGTGGCAAGAAAAAGTATATGAACCCCTTGCAGAATCTGAGAAAATGTGAATAATTTTAATAAAATAAGAGAGATCATACAAAATGCATGTTATTTTTTATTTAGTACTGTCCTGAGTAAGATATTTTACATAAAAGATGTTTGCATTTAGTTCACAAGACAAAAAAAATAGCTGTATCTATTAAAATAACCCCATTCATAAGTATGTGAACCATTGATTCTCAATACTGTGTGTGGTTTCCTGGATGATCTACGACTGTTTTTATGTTTTGTGATGGTTGTTCTTGAGTCTCTTGTTTGTTCAGAGTAGTTAAACTGCCCAACATTCTTCAGAAAAAATATCCAGGCCCTGCAGATTCTTCAGTTTTCAAGCATTTTTTGCATATTTGAACCCTTTCCAGCAGTGACTGAATGATTTTGTGATCCGTCTTTTCACACTGAGGACAATTGAGGGACTCAAACACAACTATTAAAAAATGTTCAAACATTCACTGATGCTCCAGAAGGAAACACGATGCATTAAGAGTCGGGAGGTGAAAACTTTTGAATTCGATGATCAAGGTAAACTGTATTTAATTTTTCTTCCGGGAAACATGCAAGTATTTTCTGTTGCTTCCGAAGGGCAGTACTAAATGAAAAACAATGATATTTAAACAAAACAAGAAAAATTGTGACATCTTCATCCTGTTCAAAGGTTTTCACCCCCCGACTCTTAATGCATCATGTTTCCTTCTGGAGCATCAGTGAATGTTTGAACCTTTTTTACTAGTTGAGTTTGAGTCCCTCAGTTGTCCTCAGTGTGAAAAGATGGATCTCAATATCATTCAATCACTGCTGGAAAGGGTCCAAATATGCAAAAAATGTTTGAAAACCGAAGAATCTGCAGGACCTGGAGGATTTTTCTGAAGAACAGAGTTCAGTTTAACTGCTCAGGACAAACAAGGGACTCAAGAACAACCATCACAAAACAAAAAAAACAGTCGTGGATCATTCAGGTAACCACACACAGTATTGAGAATCAGTGGTTCACATACTTTTGAATGGGGTTATTTTAATAAATTCAGCTATTGTTTTGTCTTGTGAACTAAATGTAAATATCTTTTATGTAAAATATCTTACTCAGGACAGTACTAAATAAAAAATAACATGCATTTTGTATGATCTCTCTTATTTTATTAAAATAATTCTCATTTTCACAGATTCTGCAAGTGGTTCACATACTTTTTCTTGCCACTGTACGTATCACGGAAGTTTGAAAATGAAATGTTCAGGGAGTGCTGTTAAAAGGTTAATGCTCTATCGCATTTGAAAATAACATACCACCAACACTAAGCCCAACCGATAGTATTAACAAAAGCAAATGTGAGATAAAAGCTCATTTGCTGAAGTAACCATGCCATTTTAGCTTGCTTTTACAAGTCTTTGATCTCTTTTTGTGATTCACTAGACTTGTACCTGAGCGCTTCACATCACAAGTGGAATGCTGTACCAGGTGAGCTACAGAGCAAGTTTACTACATCAGATCAGCCATATATATGGAGTTGCTTGTACTAGTTTGCAAATAAAGCATAAAAAGTGAATGGTAAAAGTGTTTTGAGGTCATAACATAGTATTGTGCAAGGAAATGTAAAAATTTGTCAATCAAAAATGTCTATTTATCTATAATCTGTCTCTGCAACAGTAATGTGTGTGAAACTGAATAAAAAAGGTGTTTTACTGCCACTATTGTTCATTTCAGCTGGAAACTGCAGTGAATTTGTATGTATAGACACGTTTTTGGAGTTTTGCAAAAGGAAGAGGCACAATAAGCCAATGTTAAAAAAAATAAATAATAATAAATCTGATTCTAATGAGCAGTGCTGTATCTGAGGTTCATGTCGATGTGACACACATTACACAGTGAGAAAGGATGTGGACGTGAGGTCTAATTTCACCCTTCAGTTTCTGGTGCAAATCACCGTACAGTGCCACCCTTCACCCCCTCTCTCTCTCTCTTTCTCTCTCTCTCTCTCTCTCTCTCTTTCCATCTTTCAAGGAAACATGGATATGCCAGTGCTAATTGGAGAAGTGTATCAACACCCTAAGGGCCAGATCGTATTGTTTACTACATAGTTAAAGGCTCTGCCAAATCATACCATGACTGCCTGCCGTGTTATGGCTTTTAGACTGGCAAAAGTGGAAAGTCCCATTGAGACATGTTTGTACCGCTGCAGGTCTGCTCTGCTGATGGCCCTCATTAGCCTGTTTGATTGGAGGCACTGAGAGAGAGCCATTAGGCCTAAACATAATACATTTTATAACGGGCATCCAGGCATAGCCAGGCTCTTAATTGCTTATGGTCTGAACGGCTTGTATATGACAGATCACAGGATCATTGAAAAAATGAAATTCTCCACATTCATAGCATGCACTGAATTAAATTAGGAACTTAATTTTTACTTACCTTTTATGATGTATGTTTTCTAGGTGTAGGTGCATAGAATAAAACATTCATGCTACATTTTCCCAAGGATGTATATAATACCTGGAGAAAGCTATCCATTAGCATTCCCATTTATCTCAATGGCAAGCTCATCTGATGCAGGACCCCAAGGAAGTATGTGATTTGAAAGAGGACATCTTTGCTCTTGGGCACTCAGTTCTTGACACATCTGTTTTTTAGTCAATCACCTGAGCTCTAAATGTCATGTGACTAATTACTATGGAGCATTTCTCAGTTTTAAGAGCCCTGCAAAAGAGTTTACAACTCGTAAAATATCCTCAGTACTAAAATGTATGTAATTTCATAATTACTTCTATTGTATAGCCGTATGGCAAACTAAACTATAGCCCTTTTTTTAATGTCATTTATATTTACACTTGTACTATGTCACTCTTAAGATTCTATACAGTAGGGTGAATTCAGGTTGATTGGGACACTTTTTTCCATTGAGATGACTGGGGAAAAGGGTTCCATTCAACTTGAATTCACCCTATAGAACCATAAAAGTTCTGGGTTCTGCCAGGCGCTTCATATGGCGCTTTTCCACTGCATGGTACGGCTCGGTTTGGCTCACTTTTGGCGCTATTTCATTGCGTGGTACGGCTCGGTACGGCTCAAATAGTACCACTTTGGTTAAGGCTTCAAGCGAGCCGTACCAATACTAAAGAAAATACACTGCAGATCACTGATTGGTGAATCATCACTAACATTGGATTTGCGACATAAGACAGCAAACCAAAAGGCAGTAGAGGCGTCTATAAGTCTATAATCCCACCCACTTTGAAGCGGTACTAAACTGCATTGGAAAAGCAAACCGAGCCAAAGTAAAGCGAGCAGAGCCGAGCCGTGGAATAGTACCAATATATAGAACCTTTTAGGTTCCCATCATGGAATCGTTTTATGATATAGTTTTAATTAATTAATTTTGTTTTAATTCATTGTTAATTTTGATTAAATTTTATGAATTAAACGGCTCATGAACATACTTTATCACTAGAAAATGTTTAAATAACCCAATAATTAAAGTATTATGGAACCATTTAAGACATTTCTCTTTTTAACTGAGTTAAAAACCCAAATTTGGGTTGAAACAACCAAGCATTTTTTAGAGTCCAGAGTTCTACACAGAACCCCATTGAACCTTTTTATTTTTTCTAAGAGTGTGTATTTAAATATGTTTGTAGTTACAAATTTGTTATGATGAAGTTGCATTTTAGTACATTTAAATATATTAACTTTAAATATAATGTCGAACAACACACTACAGTTAAAATTTTAAATCAAGTACTTTACATGTGCTTTAATATGTTAGTCAACACATCAAAATAAGTGTACTTCTTTAAATCATGACAAAAGATTATTAAAACAATGATTTAAATGTACTTTAAGTACACATACTGTCGATGAACTTTATTTCATTAATGTTATATTATCTTCAAGTACAGTCTTTTTAAAAACATACTTTTAAGAGTTGAAGTACACTATGCATGCACATTCAATACAATTATGCACACTCCTTTTTCATAAGGGTTTTCAACTGAATTACTGTTTGCTACTATTGTGTAGCAGAGAAGTGTATGTATATGGGACAGGAGGGTCTTTTTTCATTTTACGCAAAAATCCTGCACATTAAAAGATGAGTGCGTCATACTAACAAAACTTTGGGTGAAGGAATGCCTGGCCCTCCATGTGGTAAGCAAAGCTGGTGACTCAGAGTCATGTGATGGTATGTGCGAATACAGGATGAGCGAAAGAGGGAGTGACAGACCCTCTAGGTTTTGCTTGCCCGACCAGGTCATTTCCTCACCCCAACACTGACATACACAGTCTGTCCTAATCATTTCTGTCCCACACTTCACTACTCAAACCCTCCTGAGACACACTGGAAAACCAAACAAACCCTGAGGGCCCAGACAAAGTCATGAGAACGAACCAGTCAGATAGACTGGCTACACAATGAACCGTGAGCTACACCTGGGAAAGAGATTCCTTTAAGCTTTTCCTCTGGTGTTGTCTTCAAGAAACTGGAGAGAAAAGTGGGAATTGACAGTGTTCGGTGTGTATAAGAGTATAATCTGTTCAATCTGTGGCCAGGTTGGCAGACACATTACCTGTGTTACTAAATTTTTTTAATATACACACAAACACCATCAGTTTTACCAGGGATGAACTGCTGAACATTCGGCAGTACACACCACAAAATCTTTTACCGAATTTCGATTATTTAGACGTTTTGTTGAATGTTGTAGTCGGCGGAGCGGCAGCGCTGTTTAGACGCTTCAGGACGCGCAGACGGGGGAAGCGCGACGGCGCCCTCGTGAAGCTCAGACAGCGCGGATTAAGAACGCCGCTGCCTAGCATTCATCTGCCGAATCTCCGCTCTCTGCCAAACAAAACGGACTAACTCCTTCTGCTCTCCCGGACAAATAAGGATTTTTCGAACTCGGCTGCTCTGTGCTTCACGGAGACCTGGCTGAACGACGCCATTCCGGACAGCGTGTTAAGTCTGCCGGGCTTTCAGCTGTTTAGATCAGATCGCCACGCAGAATCAACGGGGAAATCACGCGCCGGCGGGACGTGCTTTTACATCAACGAAAGGTGGTGTTCAGATGTAACTGTGTTAAAGAAGATGTGCTGTCCAGATCTTGAAACACTCTTCATTAACAGCAAGCCGCGGGAGTTTTGATCGTTCATTCTGGTGAGCGTCTACATTCCTCCGCAAGCGCACGTGAGCTCGGCTTTACAGATACTCGCTGATATGATCACAGAGAGCGAGCAACAACACCC
>RJVU01047220.1:2718024-2732689 GCA_003731715.1 Anabarilius grahami | reverse complement strand
GGAGTCATTCAGGTTCCTGGGCACCACCATCTCCCAGGACCTGAAGTGGGACAACCACATCGAGTCCATTGTGAAAAAGGCCCAGCAGAGGTTGTACTTCCTTCGCCAGCTGAGGAAGTTCGACCTACCACAGGAGCTGCTGACACAGTTCTACTCTGCCATCACTGAATCCATCCTCTGCACTTCAATTACCGTCTGGTTCAGCTCAGCTACCAAATCTGACCTCAGAAGACTACAGAGGGTAGTCCGGTCTGCTGAGCAAATCGTTGGCACAACCCTCCCCACTCTCCAAGAACTGTACTCATCCAGAGTGAGAAAAAGGGCAAAGAAGATCACTCTGGACCCCTCACATCCAGCACACTCCCTCTTTGAACTGTTGCCATCTGGTCGACGCTACAGAGCCCTGAGCACCAGAACGACCAGACACAAGAACAGTTTCTTCCCTCAGGCAATCCATCTCATGAACACTTGACAAACACGGAACACACAACACTATTACACATTATTTACTTAAAACACTTATTTATATTTTAAATTTGCACACAATTGTCATACAATTGTGTGCAATTGTCTATATTTAGGGCCCGAGCACCGATGGTGTGAGGACCCTATTGGAATTGCTCCGTTTATTATTATTATTATTATTATTATTAGGGCCCGAGCACCGATNTATATTATTATTTTATTATTTTTATTATGTGTCTTGTCTTGTCGCTGTTACTCTGTTGCACTGTGGAGCTTCTGTCACTAAAACAAATTCCTAGTATGTGTAAACAACATATCTGGCAATAAAGCTCTTTCTGATTCTGATTCTGAACTATATATACAGTCAAACCAAAAATTATTCAGACATTTTTTATATTTTTGATATATTTTTACTAGTGGGTGTAGGACACTGTAGTTCATTTAAGTAAGTGAGGATAGCAAAATAAAGTAAACCGTGACATATTATACCCCAAAATTCTTCATACAGTGGACTACCAGTAAAATTGATAAAAATTTGGAACCAAAAATTATTCAGACACTTTGACCTGACCATGCTTTGCTTAAGTGTTGTCTGACATAATTAAGATTTTTTTTTTTCTGACACAGTTTAACTCTGAGATCTTGTCATATTTTATTATCGTTTTTTTATACTAGACTATAGTGAATAAACTGTATTAATGAATGAAATGTTCAAGGTGTCTGAATAAATTTTGGTTTGACTGTATGTCCCCACTACTCTTCTCCCTCTACATGAATGACTACACTGCAAAAGACCCCTCTGTCAAGCTCCAGTAGCCCCGCAATGCTACCCTAAAACCCGCCCTTAACATGCCTCCACAGAACATCACACAACCTCACCATTTCACCAGCTGACTGAAAACTAGCTTGATAGCAAAATGAGCATGACAGAAGCGGACGTTTGGTCTTTACTTAAAGACTTAAGACTCCAGCATCAATATTTGACCAATGTTTTACAATACAAAAAATGTTACAGTGACAGTAATGTAATTATTTGTGTCAGGAGTGCACATCAATCATGCTAAATCAAAATGGTATTTACCATTTCACATAAAAAGAGAACACATACCTATTGGTTGCACCTGCTTCCATTATTTACAATCAAAAGAATACAAAAAACAAGTCCATTAAGGCGTTTAAGTCCAAAGGCTTACAAATTTCGAAAAAAATATTGATACAATTTTGTCACATTTCTTTAGAAGAGTGTCTACGTTCTTCAAGCAGTCTCTGGTATTTTCCATAAACATATGTGTATTTATTATCGCAATGATTAGCATAAGTAACCTTTAGCATCGCATATATTTCTGCCTCATTCAGTAATCAGAATACTCATCGGATCACAAGGAAGTTATTTCAAACACTCGCTGGTGTCTGAAAGTGAGTTTTGAGCTGAAAATTGTTTATAATGTCTTAAATGTTGAAGTTAGCTGGTAGCCAGATATAATAACATTGGAAATGAAAGCTTTAGCGTAAGTTCTGCCAGGAAGACTCAATGTTACGTCACCTATTAGTTTAGATCTACCCAATCATTATCTAACACTTGGATTATAAAAGATCGCTGACACATGTCTGAGTCTGCAGATGCTGAGGCCAACCTTCACCTCCATCCTCTCCACCACCACCAGGATGGTCCCTATCCATACCATCCAGGGGGTCGGCTACACCCCTGCCTTCATCTTCAGGCAGGAAATGCAGAATCCACAACCCTTTAGGATGTGAGCTACGGATAAGGCCTATGCCAAAGAACTTTATCTTACAATATTTTGATATATTACAATCTTGCTGATTGTTAATAAATATCGCTGTTACGTTATCTTGCCTCCTGAGTCTTTCTCGTAGAAATAAGCAGTGGTGTTTACAGCGGTTTTTACCATCTCCCCCAGTTGGCCTACTTTGGACCGGGCCAAAAAACCCTGGTCGTTGGCCCCGAGGAAGCCCCGATGAGGCCCAATCAAGCATCGGAAGTGACAGAAGAAACGCGACTGGCCCTGGCACACACTAGCACGCTCGCTTTTGGCCCGACAGTGGAAACACGGCTATTCAGGTTCCTGGGCACCACCATCTCTCAGGACCTGTAGTAGAACACTCACAGTGAACGTGATTTCACCAAGTACAACATGTTCCTGGATCAACATCTTTGTTGATCCTGGAACAACATTCCAATCAACCAATCAGATTTGAGGGACAAGTTAACAGTTTATGTCAAGCTTAGGCTTACAACCAGCGTTTGGTGCTTCTATTCACCTATCATTTCCATCTGGTTTTAGGGATAAGCTATGGGTAGGGTTAGGGGTAAGGATAGGGTTAGAAGTACATTTTCGAACAGGAATGTTGTTCCAGGATCAACAAAATATGTTGATCCAGGAACATGTGTTACTTGGCAAAATCACAGTGACCGAACACTCACATAGACTCCATACAACATTCCAAATTATATCAAAATATAATATCTATATTACCATATTATTTATTTAGGCTATTTTATTTTATTTGCTTTTTGGAACTTGACAGACATGAAACTGTCTTCTTTCTATTTATCACATTATCTTTACTCTTTATTCCATTCTCTCCAAAGGAGTGTATTGTTTATTTATCTGTCACTCATATGAAAATAGCAGTACCAATGTCAAAGTTGTTCATGTCCTGGATGTGGAACAAGGAAGTGATTCCGCAGTGTCTAGGTTCAGATATTTCCATATGACCTACATAATAAAAGGCACACCATGTTGCTGGTCATCACATGGTGGTCACACACTGTACATCATCTTCATGTGCATGACCATGTGTGTGCATGTAAGTGTGAAAGGGTCAGTTCTTACAAGGCCTGGCTGACAAGGCAGATGACAGCTGTTGATAACTTATGTGTCCTGATTGTGTTGAGTCTTTGTTACACTGCAGACATGCAATACATTATGGCAGCAAGAGCACAGTACATACTGTATACTAAATGTCATGTTACGCCTTTTCTTTTCCCGCTCAGGCCTTGTGGACTTCCTGTTATAACCTGTGCTGTAGTTAACAGCTAACCTGTAATTACCTGCCGATTGGCACACACAGGATGCATCTGAAACTGAAGGGAGCTGTCTTGTCAGGTAGTCAGCCCGTCATTGACATATCAGACAGTGTTTTAGCATGAAGGCACTTTCCAAGATAGCATAACGTCATGTCTGTTTATCAACAAATACAAGATTTAAAGTGCCCCTATTATGCTATTTTAAAGGTTTCTAATTTTGTTTTGGAGTTCTCCTACAATAGGTTTACATGCATCCAAAGTCAAAAACACCTCTTTTCTCACAGGGTCTGAAATGGCTGGATCAAGGGTCTGGTCTCTCTAAACCCCTACTTTCTGAAAGCCTACTCTGCTCTGACTGGTCAGATGGCCCAGTCTGTTGTGATTGGTCTATCGCTTACAGTATGTGTCGGAAACAAAACGCCATTACCATATTTGAATTTCAGCTCTGGAGGCTTCCTCAGCTCTTGTATAAACAGTGATATGAACAGTAACTATGGCGTTGGCTTTACCGTAACATATTTGTTCAGTTCAGAATCGGTTCTTTTGTTTAACCGTAAACTTTATCGGTTCTTTCGTTTAACTGCAAACTTTGCAGACCTTTACATTTACAAACAGCAATATTACAAACTACATGAAATGTGATATCCGAAAAAGCATGATAGGGGCACTTTAAGGTCTATAATGAGTACTTCTGGGTAGAAATTGAATCACAAGTTGAAAAAAGAAGATACAGTAGATTAGTAGTGATTAACCAAATACTTTGAACCACTTCATCAGATGCCATATTTATTCTTTCAATCAACCAGGGTATTAGGCAGTGACAAGACAAGAAGATTATTACTGCAACTCAAACAGTAGAGCAGGGGTGGTTAACGTCCGTCCTGGAGAGCCACAGTCCTGCAGAGTTTAGCTCCAACTCTAATCAAACACATCTGATCAAGCTAATCAAGGTCTGAAGTGTTTCTAGGAAGCTACAGGCAGGTTAATTTTGATCAGGGTTGAAGCAAAACTCTGCAGGACTGAGGCTCTCCAGGACTGACGTTCACCATCAATGCAGTAGAGCAGTGGTCGGCAATAGGCGGCCCGCTGGCCCCAACTGACCCGCCAGCAATAATATCTGGCCCGTGCCCGCAGCCAGATTAATTTGATAGTGGCTGATTCTGAAAAAGATCTTCATCTCGTGGTGCCGTCTAATATTATCACCGTGTCTACAACAGACGCGACTTTTTTGCGTCGTATTGCGCCGCAACAGCTAAAAGCTGCCTACACTGAACGCGACAAACCGACCATTGCAAAGCACTTGGACTATGTCAGAAAGAGAACGGGGAATTCGTTCACTGTCGGGAATGTGTTGTGTCGCTTGACTCGCGTTGCACCGCGCCGCATCCAGTGTAGACAATATCACTGATTAAAATGGGTTCTATTATCTTTTGACGCGTCGCATCGCGCCGCTCGTGTCCGGTGTAGACACAGTGTTATATTCTTTGAAAACAGCGACAACTTCGTTGCAGATAAAGCCGAGTTCAGACTGCATGATTTTCAAAGTAGTCGGGTCACTGTTCTTTTCATACTTCATGACTATCTTGGTCAGCATTCAGTCGCTGCTGTGTTCACACTGCATGATGGATCGGCGACAGAAGGTTTCACACTGCATGACTTTACAATAGGAAGAATCACCGACAACTCTGTCTGGCATGCAAACTACGTTTCACAACCAAACACACGCGAGATGTGACAAGGAAACAGCGATTTCTCAAAACCTGTCGGCGAGCCAAAATCGGGGCTAAAATCGTGCAGTCTGAACTCGGCTTAAGACACATTGGCTTTGCTGGCTTTGCATTCACAAAACTAGGTAGGATGAAAGCATAGTTGTCTTTTCATTCTTCTTTGTATGGCCTATTTTCGCTGTCAACTTTCATCTTTAGACTCTTTGATAGTGCCATTTTCTCTCACCAGCTAGCTTAAATGTTAACATCACCCTGCACAAGATGTAATAGCATACATCCAGCAGGCAAACAATAATAATAAAAAAGCAGTTTAGTACGTGAGGATGCCAAGGAAGTGTAAAAATAGGCTACTTCAAATAACTATTACAATAAGTAAGGCTCCATTGTGTAACAAGCAAATTAAAATGAGACACATTAATTATTCACAATATGGAAAGAGGAAATAAAACATAGTTCGTCAAGAGCATGACTCAAACATGCCATTGATGGGCTTATTCAAGTCCTCTTTTATTTATTTTTATCCATTCCTCATCTCCAATATATGTGTGTTTTGGCAAGGTGGTCTGTGTTGCAAGTTGGTGAATGAAGATACTTGCCAGGTCACTACTCCGCTTTATTAATTTATCCAGTGTAAAACCCGGACACCACCACACAAATGTGGCTTTTTGTTAATGACTGTCCTACTACAGGATTTAACACAGAGTAACAGCTCAAAACACACTGTAACAGTCTGTCACAGGTAATTAGTTGCATTTTTCAGCAATTAATTTAAATTATCCTTTGACTATGTTCTGGCCTGCCATCTAGTGGCGAATTTTTTTTGGGGCCCGATGCCAAACTTAATTGCCGACCCCTGCAGTAGAGCATTGTGCTAGCAACACCAAGGTCATGGGTTTGATTCCGAGCTAATGCATGGACTGATGAAATATATACACTGAATGCAGGGCAATGTAAGGCTATGTGAGATTAACTGCTTTCTTATCAGTTGCGAACATTAGTAAAATTCATTACTGATATGAAAAAACAAATTGGTTCGTAGATCACAAATGGCTACCCAAGTTTGGAAAAATGCTTTTACAAAAACCAAACAAACCAGTCTGTGACTTGAAATGAATGCCAAATTTCTTGTGTTAAAGCGGCCTGCACTTTAAAAAAAAAAGGTCCTTTATTGGCATATGGTTCCATGAAAAATGGTTCTTATAAAGTAGGTTTTTCAGATTATTAAAATGTTCATCACACTAAGAAAAACTGTTATTTTAAGGACTGCTCACTAAAAACGTTCTTTGAGGAACCTAAAATGGTTCTTTGGTGGCTATTTGGAACCTTAATTTTTGCTTCCTTTAGCCAAGGCTGTATACTTTTGTTGAGAACTTAGATACTGTAGATCTATCTATCTATAATACATATGTTTATACATGTTTTAGATTGTGCTTAATACCAGGTATTTTAATAGTTCTCGGTAAAGTGATATCATGTTACTTTAGGGCAGTTTGTGTGATGTTCCGCATCAGTTACACAGTTCACATCAACTAATTTTGATTGATGACAAGATCTTGTAAAGTCAACAATTAAAGCCGCAGGGGGGTTCAAAACATTTGAACATCAATACTTAATATCATATTCATAAAGATCTCTGCATATTCACGGCATGCAAACCTGAAAATTCCATTTAAGACAGCTGTAGTCTGTTGTCACAATCAATTATGAAAATAAAGACAGAATGAATTATTGATTGCACGCATACTGATCAAGGATTAAGGGTTGTGTCGGACATGTTTTAGAGGTAGAGATGAATGATGGGGGTCGGGGAAAGGTGAACGTCTGGGTTTGGGGTTTGTTTCAGGTGTACCGATAGGTCTCTCTGGTCCACTGCTGTCTCACTACACTGGCGTAAAAGCCCAGAAGCGTAAACACTGGAGTCCGATTCCTGCCAGTAGCCTGATGGATTCCTGGAAAGTTTCACTGCTGAGCACCAGACACTAAAAATATACCTGGATTTGACAAATTTGAGGGGGCATGGCTTGCTGGGTGGTGGTGTGTCTGAATGGTGAGTGTACATTCACAGGAGAAACCTTGATATTTGTAGATTATAAACCATATGACGCTTAAAAAGATGAAAATGCTCTTAATCTCAATGGATGTTGGCATGAATGCTACTGTTTGCGTTTTTTGTGTTTGTGATTTTGGTGATTATATGTGCGTCTGTTTACTGTGTGCCTCAGTACAGTACGTGTTTTTTTAGATGCTGTGAGTAAACACCAGGATCAGACCCCAAGAATAGTGTGGGAATATGTCTTGCCACATGCAGTGCTCCCATAGAGGGTCTCGGGTTCCTCCGTTCTCTCCTTCCATCTCTCCATCTCCTCGTCTGGAACCCTTCCCAGAAACTTTGGCCTGGGGAAAAGACTGAGACCTCTCTCCCACACACAAACTCAGACCCAGCCTTTAGTGCTCTGCCAAATATGGCCGCTCTGTACACTCACGCAGCTTCTTAATATAGCCTGATATTCACATGACGTGTCATTTAGAATAATATTAGTGGCATACATGCCTTAAAGCAGGTCATTGCTTCCGTGATTGGCTGGCTGAGTATGGGAGTGCATGGGAGTGGGCTGCATGTGGGATGGCTTCTTTCTGCTCTGGCTTTATTCCCGAGTGATTTTGCCTACCATCAAAAATCTGTCTTTCATGAATTCAAAGCAAACAAAGTTAAAATGCATTTAGCAAATAAGGTGACCATTCTGCTATATTTAATAACATTAATAATGAACTTAACATAGCTCTTTTCCAAAATCTAGTAAACTCCATTATTGTCTACAGACTACATAGGCAGCTGCCTTCAAGAGGCCTCATAACTAGTGTTGGCAAGGTTACTTTGGAATTGTAATAGGTTACAGATTACAAGTTACTGTATTTAAAATGTAATAGTAGTGTAACTATTTCAATTACTTTATTAAAGTAATGTAACTGATTACATTTGATTACTTTTTGATTACTACATTTCTAATGAATGTTTTCAAATGTTAATCATTTTTAAACATTTAAACCAGGCAGGGTTAACCTTATACACAGGTTGTAGCCTAAAGCTTTCAGCAGATGTGGTGCAAATAGAAACAAGAGAACCAATCAAAAGCATCAGAATAGCTTTACTAAATGGCCTTTAAATGGCAGGAGGCATCGTGCACATCAAAAACAGGTAAAGCAACAAATTAAAATTATTCAACTGTCAATCGATTAAAAAATAACTAATTAATCATTTTTTTCTGTAATTAATCACAATTAATCACATGTAAAATTAAAGTTTTTTTAATATTAATATACAGTAATATATTTAATATAATACTAAAGTGTTTAATATTAATATATAATGTTTATTTTGTAATAATTTCTCATTTAATCTCCAAATTAATGTAGAAACAACAAAGATAGATAAAATATTTAAAATATAGGCTAACATGCAGAAAACATACAGAGATTGAATACATTTATCGAACACTTCACAGTCTTCACTGCATAAATTAAATATAGATGAATGTGTATTAAAGCTACAAAAGTTCAGTCAAGAGCAGTGAGTGATTTTCTCTGTCTTTTGTTCTTTGATTATAATAT
Organism: Anabarilius grahami; assembly: GCA_003731715.1. Classification (NCBI taxonomy): domain Eukaryota; kingdom Metazoa; phylum Chordata; class Actinopteri; order Cypriniformes; family Xenocyprididae; genus Anabarilius; species Anabarilius grahami. Next base: position 2,723,836 of record RJVU01047220.1, on the reverse strand, counting down.
TAATGACTGCTGTCACTTTAAGAGCTGCCGCACATGACCCGGATCTGACACATCATGTTTTCTCACAACCCTATGGTTGTAGAATTGAACCTGTTCTTCAATTAAATGGGGTGGACATTAACAGTAAAACATGCACAAATAAATTCTACATCTTTGTTTTTAATGCTACCATTCCCAAAAATTCAGGGAAAATGTATCTTTACATATTCAGCAGAAGTCTGGTTATAAGTGTGAATTAACATCCAAAGATGTTATCTTATATTTTGAATCAAAAAATCCATCTGTCAAATTTATGATGAATCTTATCTTCATCATAAAGATATCTTATCTTAATGATTATATTTGGTACATTTCATATTCATAAAAGTAAAAGAAATAATTCTAAACACTGTTTGAAGGTCTTTATGACTGATTTTCATTTGTATATTGAGTCTCTCCAATGTATTGATAACAAAAAATGTAGAGATACATTTTTATTCGCCAAAGAGTTGAAGTTACTTGAAAATTGTATATGCTGTCTTTTCTTTTAATTTTTTCCTTTTTCTTTTTTGTTCTTCATGCAATGTAAACCTATTCTTTTAAATGTGTTCTCTTTTTGGATGTCTTGTTAAAACTGTAAATGTTGTATGTTATGTCCTTAATGTCTATAAAAAAATGTAAAAAAAAATAAATAAATAAAACCTTTACGGTCATTTAAGACTTAGCTTACGAGGATACATGACAAAGTGGACAGCATTTGGTATTCTGTGTGTTATTGTCCATTCTAGCTCGAAAGAGAAGTCAATGCGGCCACGTATACTCTCTGGATGCACGAGTGTGTGTGTTTGTGTGTGTGTGTGTGTGTGTGTGTGTGTGCGCGCACGTTTTTTTGTGACATATCAGGACACAAATGTGTATAATGACATGGGTATGCCATAGGTATTACAAGAAGAGGTGATTTATGAGGACATTACCCATGTCCCCACTTTTCAAAAGGCTTATAAATCATACAGAATGAGTTTTTGTGAGAAAGTAAAAGTGTGCACAGTTTCCTGTGATGGTTAGGTTTAGGGGTAGGGGTAGTGTAGGGGGATAGAAAACACGGTTTGTACAGTATAAAAACCATTACGCCTATGGAATGTCCCCACAATTCACAAAAACAAACATGTATGTGTGTGTGTGTGTGTGTGTGTGTGTACTTATTTTGGCTATACTTGTGAGGACCAAATGTCCTCACTTATATTGTGAAATACTTTCACAACCCACTAGTGAGGACATTTGACTGGTCCTCACTAGTTAAAAAGGCTTATAAACCAAATCGCACTTGAATGGTTTAATTGTTACGTGACAGTGTATAAACTCGCACGACAAGGAGGAATGCAGAAAGGTAGACTTTAATCACTGATATCCAAGAGAAACATAAGAATAACCACATCAAAACACAAATGAGAACTGACAGAGACTAAGGGAAAACACAGGGTATATATACAAGAGACAAAAGGACCTTAACAAGATAATTAACAAGACACCTGAACTGAAACTCAAATCAATCTGTACCTATGACAACTAAAGAGTGGCGGGAAAAACTGAACAAAGGATGACACAAAAACAAACAGAGAGTCTAAAACAGATGTAACCCTTACATATAGCCCTTGAATGAATTATAGCATGATCATATATTGAAACATATCCTAGCTTTTTACAGAAAATATTCAGATGTAACCCCCTTTGTAATCGTTAACATTTTCATAAGTATTTTTTTCTCAGTAATTGTAATGGATTACAGTTACATTTATTTTGTAATTTAATTAACGCTGTTACATGTAACTAGTTACTCCCCAACACTGCTCATAACTGACCTCAACTGCACTCAGATCAAAAGATTAAGATTAAGATTATTCAGATTAAGATTCATTCAGATTAAGATGAATAGATTAAATCTACTGAATAGATTTAGCATTAGCATGTTGCTAAGCGAACAACCTGATACTCCAATGATAATAAAAATACATGGTTAACACAAATTTTGGGAACAATGCTATTTTTTGAATGAAAATGAAATACACGTAGGCCTACACCCCTGTTCAAAAGTAAAGATTGTGTAATGTTTTTTTAAGGAAGTCTCATATGTTCACCAAGGCTGCATTTATTTGATAAAATATAGAGTAAATAATAATTTAAATTAACTGTTTTCTATTTGAATCTTTTAAAATGTAATTTATTCCTTCAGCATCATTACTCCAGTCTTCAGTGTCACATGATCCTCCAGAAATCATTCTATTATGCTGCTTTGCTGCTCAAGAAACATTTCTTATTATGATCAATGTTGAAAACAGTTGTAATGCTTAATATTTTTTGATAAATTTCAGGATTCTTTGATGAATAGAAAGATCAAGAGAATAGCATTTATTTTTTGTAACCTCATACATTTCTTTACTGTCACTTTTTCGTCAATTTAATAAATTCTTGCTGAATAAAAGTATTAATAGCCTAAAAAAATCTTGATTGTTTTTTTTTTTTTCACTTGTCACAATGCATTTTGGTATTACTTTCTTTGCCAAGAATATATACAATCCTGCCTTTTCAAAATGAAGTGTGTCTATGATGTCTTAAAATAGGAAACAAAGGAGATAGTCCCAATTTCCCTCAGGTCATTTTGTAGTAGTACAAGAAGCAGATTTCCAGACCAGGGTCTCACTGGCAGCTGTGCTTCCATTTATACCATTCCCATAGCCAGAGGAGTCTCCTCAAAGTAATCAAGGAGCCCCATATCTTCCCCCACATGGTCTCACTCTATAGGCAAATCTCATCTCTTCCTCCCCCACCATAGCCAAACTCCACTCAGGGGTACAGAACGTATACATTGGCGAATTACACTACCCAGTGCCAATGGGCATCTGCTTCATAGGAAGGTCTCTGGTGCACAAAACATGGTTACTACCAGAAAGTGAGTTGTTCTAAAAGAAAATGAGTGTTCCGAGTCATTAAAGAAAAAGCTACAAGAGACACAATAATTCACCAGCTGCTTCTTCATAGAGATCAATAATCCAGAGGAAAAGCTCTCCTACTTTTGAAATGGAAAAGAATGGATTCAACTTCTTAGAGTGCTGAAGGAGAACAAAATTGTGTGTGATTTATGATGAAGGCAAAAGCAATATGGCTTCCAGTGCAATTTGAAATGATGATTATAGACCATAACTGTGGTTCAATATAGGAGTCTACACGGTGATTATTGTACAAAACTGCTCCTTCTCTTTCACAAAAGGAGCATAGCTATTCTATACACTGTAATACACAAGCCCTCCACAGCTAATCCAGGGGTATTTTAAACCCCCATTTGTTCCTTCAATATAAAGCTAATAATGCTCCACATGGCAGGCAGCATATGTAGGGCATTAATATTTAAGGCCAGAGGCTGAGAGGGCAGGAATGAGAGCAGCCTTTTATGACCAGAGACAACATTATGTATTAATGAACATCTTAATAGCCAAACACCTCATATGACTGAAGCCACATAAAATCTCCAGCAGCAGTTAAACAGACTCGATCTGCAATGAAATTCAGCTGTGGTGATGATATTAATACTAATAATACATGAAAGTCAATGTGCTCATTTTTCAAATGATTTGCTTGAATAGGATAGAAATTAATATGAGGGGTTATGAGCCACATTATTTTGATTCATCAATTAGGTGGTGACATTATATAGTCTACATACTCACCAAACCCATTAAATTTCGATTTCCATGATGACCTGCCAACATTTACCTCATTATACTGCACTGCCACACATCTGGTGAAGTATACTTATTACTGGTGCTTACTAACGCAAACATCATTATTTCTGTCGCTCATACTAAGGATTAGGGATAAGAACAAACCCCTGTGTAAATATGGCACTTTACACTGTAGTTCTGGTCCTCACATCTGATTGGTTGAGCTGCCTTCCAAGAGTGCTGATATAGCAATATAACAGCACTGAGACTTTTCACTCTATGTATCACTGCTTTTTTGCACATTCATTAATGATGAGGATTTTACAGCGACTCATTCTGCAGGTTACTTCGTTACACCAACTGGTGGCTATCTTTATATTTAAATCATTCTCTCAAATGATTCGTTCAAAAATGCTTATTCATTTCAGAACTAAACAAGTGACTGCTTTTATGAAAGAGTCATTGAATCCTTTACTCAACTGATTTGTTCAATTCAATATTTCAGCAACGAAACAAGTGGCTTTATGAGTCAGTTATTTGAATCATTCTCTCAAGAGCTCTGTTTAAAATGTCTAATTTATTCAGGAACAAGACAAGTGACTGTTTTTGTGAATAAGTTAATAATTCATTCCTAACTGTTTTCTTAAAAAACACAGAATCTTTCAAGAACTATACAAGAGGGGCTCCTAACATTTCATATTCTCACCTGTGGCAGTACAGAATAATGATATATTGAAATTATGCATTTCATATTCTATAATTTATGTTCTGTAATGCATACTGCATAAAAGAAGGAGAGAGAAAAGAGAGTGAGTATGCCGTGATATATGGCACATCATGCTGAGTAAGGTGACAGAAGGCCCAGTGTCTTTACCCAGCGGCATTGCAGGTGATTCATCCATACATTAATTAACAGCCCATTCATTTTGTTTAATAACTCATAATGCATAATTTAACCCTGTTCTTCCTCGATTCTTCCTGTGTCTAGCCATTTTCTTTCTGTTCTTTCAAACACACACAACCTCTTGATTTGTTGCCCCATATAAATAACTGAATATAGTGATGTGAGATTTGTTACAGGAATGCGACTCCTCGTTGAGAGGTGTGTGGAGAGAGAGGCGGATATGTCCTCACTTGACCTCACTGAAATAAAAAAAATGCTCCAGAAAAAGCTGAAATGAAGAGGGCTTGTGTCTTTTAGAAATATATAATTACATCCTAAGTGCTCTCACATTTCTGCCATCTTGGCAAAGCATCTGCAGAGAACCATGACAGACTGTGAGGGATTGTTGTTGTTGTTTTTGGGAGTTTGTCGCAGTCCTGATCTATGTGTCTTTTTCATTTATTAGTTTAATCCACAGTAATTGCACTATAAAATCTCTTAGCACCCTGCAAGACCAGTTAGTGCCCACAGCGGGGGCACAGTAGTCATTGCACAAGCCGAAGGGGGCAATTATGCCAAACCAGCAGTGCCACTGTCTGAGAGACTACCCACAAATATGAGCCACCAAAACACTTTGCCATCATGTTTCCCTGTATACTGTATGTTTTCTCTGTACCTATTTCTGAAGGATGAACCTAAGTACACTCTGAAAAGTGATACCCATCTATTTTTCCTTCTATTTTTGTACCAAAAACAGTATTCATGGTTTATCTGGCAAATCTGTGATATCAAATAAAGCATGTGTTTGTGTGTCTATGTCTGCTAAACTGTCTACAAGGGTGTCCAGACTTACTTACTTTACTGGCTAAAAATGTCATTGTTCGGATGCATTGTTTTTCTTTCTTTCTTTTTTGTTTCTTTAGTTGAGTGTCTTGGAATGTTTATCCCACAAATGCAGTAATGAAAGGGTGGGGCTGTGGAGGATTTAAGAGTTTCAGCAGGACATGATATAACTTGAACAAATCTGAAACTCAATGATGGATTCACTTACATTTAGTTACAAATAAGTGAAAGTAAACTCACTCACAACATGTGCATGAAAACATTTACATACAGACTGTAAGAGTAATATGTCATTTGTGTGTGTTTAAAGCCAAAGCCAGTCATAATGCTGTCTGTGTGTGTGTGTGTGTGTGTGTGTGTGTGTGTGTGTGTGTGTGTGTGTGTGTGTGTG